>JBAIZL010000008.1:17969715-17977215 GCA_036971475.1 Prosapia bicincta
GTAAACTTTTAAAAATAAAAATTTCTTAGATTGTAATATCTACCACGAAAAAAATAGCTTAAGAATTACAGAGCCAAAAATACATCGAATGAAGACGAAAGTAACAAAAATTCATAAGTACAATGTGAATGACTAAGAAAACTAAAACATATTTGAATAATGATTTATAAATTTACCAAAATTTAAATGAATAAATATAAATCTCTCTATAATGAATTATTTGTAATAGAGATATAATATATAACCTCTCTCTTTCTTTCTCTCTCTCTCTCTCTCTCTCTCTCTCTCGCTTTCTATGTATATATATATATATATATAAGTATTGCACTTTATGTAATTTTTTCTATAACATCAATGACCTTATAAATAGTTTGGTGCCTTGATCTCACTTGAATTTGTTCATCATTATAAATTGGTTTATATCAACTTATAAACATATGGCCCTTTTTAGTACATATGATTAATTTTTGTAAAAATATTTTGTTAGATAATTATTTTCCTGAAGACGCTTGTACTGTTTTATCGCGGGAAAGATTTGAATAATATATGCATTAAAAATATTCTTGTTTTTGATATGTTTTAAATGTATAAACTATAATACAAGAAAACATATCACCATAATTAATATATATAAATATTTTGATAAAAAGAACACAATAAAGAATTAAACTAAATGAAGCTAATTCAAGTATTAAGTGCCCAACAAAACTGATAACATCATAATGAATTTTTTATGCATGGTATAAAAGTAAAAACCAGTCTTAACTTAG
This sequence comes from Prosapia bicincta, assembly GCA_036971475.1. Classification (NCBI taxonomy): domain Eukaryota; kingdom Metazoa; phylum Arthropoda; class Insecta; order Hemiptera; family Cercopidae; genus Prosapia; species Prosapia bicincta. Next base: position 17,970,486 of record JBAIZL010000008.1, read on the forward strand.
TGGTTAAAACAATTCATCCAAAATGTTGTGTATTACCATTCAATTTTACAAACAGTTTAGGTTAAAAATTAAAATGTCTATTAACGTTTGAGGATCATTGTTTCGTTTGGAAATCATAGTAATAAAAAGAATGTTGTATTTTTATGATATTTCCAGAAATCACGAACGCCAATATGTATTTCCTTGCGATCACGTTTTCAGGAATGAACAGACGTTAAGGTCCAAATAGCACCCATATTACAACACGTGATTATTGAACATAGACCACTCGATAACAACTGCTTCACACACATACATGGCTTACCAAATTGCTTATGAACTTGCGTTGAGTTATTACGTTAACCAAAAATATACAAATATAAACCTATACAGAAATACACAACTTAGTTGCATTACATCACCGTAATTCCGTTTGCTATAATTAATTTATATTACAAAATACAGATTTTTCTATTTTCTATCAAATTCATATTTTTTTACATACTACAGATAGTAAAAACTAGAATATTAAACGTATTGACTATGTCCTTTTAATCGCATTACCTTAGTGGGAATTTCTTACGTGATTTATAACTATAAAAGTAATATTGCTAAAGACAAAAATTATCTATAATACTTCAGCTATATATTTATGCTGCATTAAATTTATGTAGAAAATTTATAAATAGACTATAAACTCTACTAAATTTATGCTATCAGTAATAAATGTTAAGGAGGAAAACACCAGGGTATACTATACCCTAGTGAAGCATAAAGTGGATTAAAAGTTTTTGAGCCTCTGCCAAAGTAAGACAATTAGAAAAGTAGAAAAAATAAACCAATACTTATTGGTTTCATGCATGTTTCTTTAACCAAACATTGTGATTTCTTTATATTAAATAGGGTTAGGTGGGCATGGAAATGAATTGTTTTACATGTAGGAAAATATAGACCCCTTCAAATTAAACCGGAACATGTTTATATTTTTAAGAGCAATAACATTAAATAACACATTTTATTATCTGGCAGAAGTTTTATGAAGTAGACTACAAGCCGTAACAAGGGTTTATGTATATATATATATATAATAAATATACCTTATATATTAATTGTATTTCCTTTAATTATTACCCTCCATTTGGGCTAAACGGAGTTTTAAATGGAGTTTTTATTTTAAAAATAAAACTCTAGTATATTACTTAACGGGATACGTTTTCTGCAAGACCAATGTGTTTGCATATAGTTATATGTAAAATCATTAAAAAATGTCTAGTCACATACAGTACGCAGTGGACCTCCTTATGTTAGAGGTAATCACTTCAGATAAGCAAAAATAACACTATTTCTCAAAATTAAATTTTAAGAAATGGATAGTAAAAATGTATATACCTACTTCAGTTCTTCTTGTTTGCCACTACGATACGCATGTGCAATCAAACGAGCCTTATTTAAAAAGCTAAGGACAAATAAATTATATAAATGTATTCATAGTCATGGATAGTTTCTGATTATTATATCAAGAAGCTAAAATTTTCCAATAAATATTCTTTTCTCAATAAGAACTATAGTTACAACTCAGAAGGAAGAATCGATTGTTGATATTATGAAAAGTCAGTAAGTCTTAGAATAAAGAATAAAACAAAACTGCCATGTTTAGGACGGCGATTAAAGCGTATTATACACAAGAAGCAGAAAAAAAATACCAGTCTTTCGTTGATTATCTTGCTTAAAAAAAGGAAAATAATCATAGACTTTATTCTGAAAAATTCATGGACTCAATTTGATACGTATTATGATAATGGGAGCTTTTAGTTTTAGATATTATGGTAACTTTTCAAACCACTCAGTTTTATGGTGTAAATCTTGCACCTTCTAAAAATTTTGATCATCCTTGAAACTTTAGTTCCTTCTTCGACACCTCTATCTTGCGTCTACGTAGAAAGGCATGTCAATATTACCAATAGATATTATCAATAGGCATCACTAAATACAAATTTGTATAATATATCGGAAATTAATTTCTGTTCTAGACATACAAAATTATCAATTAAGAAATAGCTTTTGAGAAATATTTACTCATTCATTAAACACCAAAAGCTGTGTTTAGTTATTCCTATTGTCCATGCAAGGTTGTGGAGGCATGTTTCTATAAAACTATTTACAAGTCTAGTATTGATGAACAAAGTCTAGACTTTATTTTAATGAATGAGTTTTAAGTGACCGAATATTTTGTAGTTAAAATTAAGATCTCTTACAGAAACTTGTATTTTGCAGGATAGGCTGTCACAAGTCTTTGCACTGCATTAAATTTATTTCTTCTCATGGTGAATTAAATCTACTCTCACTTTGGTATATTCCTCGAGTTGTCTGCTAAGGTGACGATTTATCGATATATCTTACATACTTAGCGTCAATAACCTTCAGGATGTCGTCGCCCTATATGTGAGTGTATTGATGAATAGGCATGAGTGTATATGATTAATCTGGAAATAAAAATTTGAGTATATTATCAACTGATTTAGGCTCTATTGTTTGCATTTTATTTAATAAATAATACTTTGAAATAATACTATCTCTGATCCACACATTATTGTGTGTTATTGGTGAGGACGTACAACAGGGTGCGACATTTTCGATCATAGATTCAAGATAGTTAAGGAAAAAGTGAAGTAAGCTTGAAAAATTACCTTCTGAGATAATTATTGTATAACAAATAAAGCCAATATGGGATACCGATTTCTGTTTTACACTTTATAGCGAAAAGTAAAAGCAACAATTAAAGGTAAAAAATGAATTTACCTTTCCCTATAAATAACCATTGAAATAAGCCACAAGTAAAATTGTAGTTGTTCCATGTAAGATCGGAAATTTATTTTGACTCGGTAGTATTAAAAGCCTAAACATTTAAAACGTCAAAAAAACTATATATTTTGTATATATATATATATATATATATATATATATATATATATATATATATATATATGTATGTATGTATATATATATATATATATATATATATATATATATATATGTATATATATATATATATATATATATATATATATATATATATATATAATTAAATATCTATGCTGATATGTATTCCTTCACGGATGGAAAGATATGATAAATAGTAACCATCCGTAGTACATCCGTTCATTTTGCAATGCATGATGTGTGTGTGTGTGTGTGTGTGTGTGTGTGTGTGTGTGTGTGTGTGTGTGTGTGTGTGTGTGAGTGTGTGTGTGTGTGTGTGAGTGTGCGTGTGTGTGAGTGTGCGTGTGAGTGTGTGTGTCCTTCTTCCGGCTGCCCGAGCTACCCTCTTCAACTCCCAAAACTTCCTCGATCCATAGATAGCTTCTCTGTTCCATTTCCTCTTCTCCCTAAATACTTTGGCACTCTTGCTCGCGGCTTATTTTGGCAAACATGGCTTTCGATGATAAAAAAATCGACTTTGGGTTGTACGTTAACAATCTTATAATGTACATGGCTGTCAGTTTATTCTATAACTCCCAATTTAGCCCATTCTATACTTTTGAATACGCTGTTAATTCTTCAAACTTAAAGTAGATTTTAAACTTTAGGAACCCTCGAGCACATAGTTTTACAAGGGATTTAAAAAATCATTTTATTTTGATCACCAACAACTTTTAACTATCATACGATTTCTTAACATATGTACATGTATTTATACTCGTTTTTACTCATAATAATACAATAAATTAAATAAAATAAATTAAAATAATGCATAATGTTTAGAAAAGTGCTTCTAAATACTAATAGGTTATAACTGCACAGAGATGACTTGAGGTGATAAAAGTTTTATAGCCATAACCACTATCAAGTAGGGCTGCATCAACCTTTTTTTATTCTCATTGAAAAAAAATAAGTTAGAATTTATTACATTTCTAAAACTGAATATAAAGTTAAAGAAAACAATCAGTATCGAAGAAAAAGAGACAGATGAATTAGACAGTATGGTACCCATAAAGTCGAAGTAAGGGAGCGGAAGGGATGGTTTCAAGACTTCAATTTGCTCAGCAACTGGAGCTTGGCATACAAATTAGTTTCCTCATCCTACTTAAATATGCTCTCCTGTGTCCTTCATATCCCAACTTTAATTACCCTTTAAAAGTTTTATTGCGCACTATTTCTCACGTATAATTTAATTCAAGATTGAGAAATTCACAATATTTTAAATTCAATTTATATCTTCATAATCTTGTATTTCATATGCAACTAGCAACTACCCATAATTGAATTATATAATATATATATATATATATATATATATATATATATATATATATATATAATACGTTTTCTTGTTCAATAATTAAAAACAACATAGGTTATTCAAACACAAGAATATTTATTAATATATATTCAAAGCTTTTCGTTGGCAAACAGTACCAACATCATCAGGAATGATAATTACAATAATGTAAGCTATAGGCCTGAAACATATGTTTAATTAGAAATAGAATTGTTGCTAAATTTATACAAATTGCCAAATTTATTTTGTTGCTGTAACATTATAGACACTGAATATAGTATCAAATTAAGAATGTATTTGTATTTGTTCTTTTACTAATTTGTTATTATTATTGTTTGTATATATTTCGAATGCTTAATATATACATTCCATCATTTAACAAATATTTTGGACAAAATAAATAAAATTAATAATATAATCAAATTTACTTATGAAATTGAAACAAATAACAAAATAAATTTTCTAGATTTAACAATAATAAGAAAAAATGCAAAAATTTGAACATATGATATACCGTAAACCAAGTTTAACAATCATCCATATAATCAAAAAATGGCTGCTTTATATAACTTATAATATAGAATGCATAAAATACCAAAGAATGAAGAAAATAAAATAAGAGAAGAAACATAATTTATCAAATTGCATTAGAAAACGGTTATAAAAAGAAAACTGTTGACAAACTTAATTATAATATTTTTAATAAACAAAATAATAATTTAATTTGCAATAGTAATAATAATAATACAATATAGACTTCATTTTTATTTATAGGCCATGAAATAAAAAATATCACCAAATTATTAAAAAATACAAATATCAAAAATGCATACAAAACTAATAACAAAATAATAAACATAATAAATAACAATAACAAAATAATTAATATGCATTGAAAAGGAAGGTGGTTTTTATAAATTAGAATGCGAAAACTGTAATAAAGCTTAAATAGGTCCAGTAATAAGGGATTAAGAATTAATATATTTAAAGCATTCGAAATATATAAATACAATAATAATAACAAATTAATAAAAGATAAAATACAAATACCATCTAAATTTGATACTATATTCAGTGTCTATAATGTTACAGCAACAAAATAAATTTGGCAATTTGTATAAATTTAGCAACAATTCTATTTCTAATTTAACATATGTTTTAGGCCTATAGCTTACATTATTGTAATTTTCATTCCTGATGATTTTGGTACTGTTTACCAACGTAAAGCTTTGAATATAAATTAACAAATATTTTTGTACTTGAATAATCTATGTTGTTTTAAATTATTAAACAAGAAAACGTATTTTATACTTATATATTGTTTATAAAGTTGGAAATAAGAAAGTTCCCTTTCACCCCTAATATTTTACAATTCATAAATATATATTTTATTTTAACCCACTTCATATCGTTATTAAATTATATATATATATATATATATATATATATGTATATATATATATATATATATATATATATATATATATATATGAGTGTGTACATTATTCAGAGGCCTTTTTATTTGGGACCATATAAATTAAACTATTCTTGTAATTGAAATATTTAATTTATTAACTATATTTCTAGAAAATGTGTCACAAAATTTATATATATATATATATATATATATATATTAGGTATTGTGGCACTTGTTCTTGAATATAGTTAATAATTTAAATATTTGAAATAAAACATTAGTTAAATTTATATAATATTCAAAGCTTTTTCCCAATAAAAATGTATTAGTCTGTGAAAGAAAAACGAAACAATAATTATATATATATATACATGTATATGTACATACTTATTTATATACTTGTATATACAATAAAGTATATAGAACATATCAATAAGATGTATGAACATACTCCAATCTCATACCTATAACATATGAAACAAGCGCTAAAATGTATATGAAAGCAACAGTTTACACACATAAGAATTATTGTATCACTAACAAATTCTTCTGTATTTACGTACTTCCACAATATCATTAGTATGTTAATTATTATTTTATATTATTTAAATGTAACAACCCCTTAAGAGCCTAATATTCCCCAAAATATATCTGTTTAAAAGTAGTTTAAATTTATAAACAAACCTTAAAAGAGAATATTTTCTTGTAATGGATGAATTTAAAAAATCCTATACACATTTCCCCCCTCAAAAAATTTTGTGTTTATAGTTTATTAAAATAATAATAGTATTATTACTAACGAAAATGTAATTATAATTATTTTTATTGTAATATTCTTTTGGTTGAATTTGTTCTAATCGGTAGCTAAAAAAATATACAAAAAAACCAAGTTATTTCTCTTATTAAATGCATATTTTTAATAAACTATTTAAAGTTTTTGATGTTATTCCTTAATCCAATACAAATATATTTACAGATTTTGTATTTAAAATGCAAAAAACCTTTCTTTATATTTATTTCGTAATTGTTTTTATTTAATCGCTTCCAGATGCTCA
>JBAIZL010000008.1:17982215-18014715 GCA_036971475.1 Prosapia bicincta
AAATAAGAAGTGTAAATTTAAAACACTGCAAAATAAAACTGTTTAAAACATTTTTTAAATTATTTTTAAGGCCAATTCTCTATATACAATATTTTAAAATTCAAAATCGGTTTATATTCCACTATTATATACAAATTATCACGGTTTATGCATATCAATCTCGGTTTAGGATAGTATAGTCAACGGAACGGTTATTTGAGTCAGTCTATATGATTTCTTTCTCTGTGTTGTATACATTTATTTCTGTTTTTTTAATCCTCAGAGATTTCCAGTAGTTACTGCATTTTACTTTGAGGCCGTTGATATTACTAAGAGTTTAAACGGGTTCCTTCTAACGGACATGCTCAGAGTACTCTGTGATATAAACACTAATTTTATATAGTTTAGAAATAGGAATAATAAGAATAATAATTTCAAATCAGAGTATTTGGTAATATATTATAACATACTTTCAGAGTATCCGTCGGTCTTATGGGGTTAATGAATTTTGTATTGATTTAATTTGTATTTGTATTTGGGTAGAATTTAATTTACTGAAATTAAGTCGAAATAAATATATAAAACTATAATTTATATACCGAACGTTAAAGCAGTTTCCACAATCAGTGGAGTGGGGCCTTAATGTAATTTCTAAATGAAAATAGACTTAAGTATTAACCAGGAACCCAAAAATGTTTATGTGGAATTTTGGGTATTTATTTTTCTTTACCACGTGTTAGATTTTACTGGAGAAACATTATACTAGGCGACGCAGAAAGTCATCAGAGATACTAAAAAAAAATTATAATATTAAAATAATGAAAAATATCGCTCAGGGAAATAAATACCATTTTTATCAAATTAAAGTTGGGTAAACAATTCATTGCGAAATAGTAAGAAATACTACGTCCGCGTATTAACGGCATGCCGTACTACATTAAACTACATTTTATACATTACTATCGTCCTTTTTAAAATATACCTGTAAAGTGTCCAGTCAGGATAGATTTTATTGTAATTGTATACAACATTCCTAATTAGACGTCTACGTCCGCGGAGTAATACTTCGTGACGTGATCCCGTTTCCACCCTTACATGTGTACATTTAGTTGTACATATAAAACTACAACGAATTATATCCTAGCTAGGTAATTCATAGGTATATAAAATAGCCCTTCCGTGCCAATAACAAACAATAATTATCAATATACTTCCAGGACATGTTTTTGATTCATTTTATATGCATTCTAAAGGGGGTGGACAATGTGCATTTTTACCACCTGTATTAGTACCACGTTGGGGGGGATTACAATTTTCTAAAATTGTAGGTTTTTGGGACGTGAGCGAGTGTTTTCATAATTCTTTTCATATGTCTGAGGACTTTCTGCATCACCCGGTATATTTTTTTTTTTGCTAAAAGTTAACACTTGGGAACGGGAATTAAATACGAAATTTCAGCTCAATGGGTTCAGTAGTTGTTACTTGATTCAGTTTTACACACACACAGAAAGACACCTTCAGAATTTTATGTTATAGTATAGAATAGATCCCAATAATTATATCAAATATTAAAATTACCGATTATTGTCTTGAAACCCAAAGGAAGTAAAAACAATGTTACACAATTAATCACACAAACCATAAAAACACACGAGCCCAACGGACATTGGATACGATATGTCGATGACGGATTATACATTTCACAAAATAAATCAATAAATAATAACATCATTCTAAATGAAATCAATAACTTACACCCTAACATACAATTCACCATGGAGGAAGAAATAAGCAATAAAATAAACTATCTAGACCTAACACTGACCAGAAATACAAATAACATTGAATATTCCATTTATAGAAAACCCACACAAACCATTAATACAATACCAAACCACTCCAACCATCCCCCACAACATAAAATCGCCGCATATAACTCACTTTTATACAGAATGCTAAAATTGCCTCTAAAAAATGAAGAAAAAACAAAAGAAAAACAAATAATATATCAAATAGCCCAAAAAAATGGATACAATAAAAAAACTATAGATAAATTAGAATTTAAAATATTAAAAAAATTAAATCTACCTAAAATCGAACCACGAACAACAAAATGGGCTACATTTACATACACAGGATACAACATAAAAGGAATAACTAAAACACTAAAAAACAATAATATTAACATAGCCTACAAAAACACATTAAACATAATCAACAAAATAAACCAACCAGAAGAAATATGTCCCACACTTAATAACGGAATATACAAAATCGAATGCCCAGACTGTAATAAAATATACATAGGCCAAACAAAAAAGAAATTAAAAGACAGATATCAAGAACAACTCAATGCATACATCAAACTGGAAATTTATAACTCAAACTTAGCCACACAAGCAATCAAAAACAAACACACATTCCCCACTTTAGAAAACATACACCTAATAAAAAAAGTTCAAAAAGGCCTCAAAATGACAATCTGGGAACAACTAGAAATTTATAAAAATTAAAATAACATCATCAACGAACAGATAGAAATAAAATCAAAAAACGACAAATTATTCAATCTAATAGACAGTATAAACCCCAAGACAAACGCTAAAAACCCGCACAGTGCAGTGAAACTAAAAATAGAAGTTAACGGTACATCAAGGTCAACAGCAGATTCCACACAGCTCGCAGTCCTAAATACGTTCAGTATGCCGGAAGATGGAGGCACTTACTAGTCTCTGAAAGTACTCGCATAAATACCAAGTAAGATTCTTGTTTAAGTACATAAGTGAAAGTGATATATATATGTATATAATAAATTTAAAATATTTCAAAAACAAGAATACTTTTATTGAATATATTTATTGAAAGCTTTTCGCCGATAAAATAGTACCAGCATCTTCAGCAAAATAATTCTGAAGATGCTGGTACTATTTTATCGGCGAAAAGCTTTGAATAAATATATTAATTTAAAGTATTCTTGTTTTTGAAATATTTTACCTTTATTAACTGTATACAAGAAAACATATCACTTTATCTAATATATATATATATATATATATATATATATATATATTTATTTATTTTTTTATTTATATATAAATATACAACAGTATAACTCTGTATAATTCCATATAACTATTTACATATATTGTTGACCATTGCTGATGTAATGAAGGTGTAAAACGTTTGAATGGAATATTCTCCAACATAAAACTAATTAAGTAAACAAAAGATAAGGGATTAATGTTTATATTGATATCTAAGGTAAATAGAAGCCCAACAGTAACCTTAATACTTCCGACGTAAGTGGGCTGATAATTAGGACGAACAATCGTTATCAAATAATGTGAAATGAGTAGACGAAAATTAGGATGTTCTGTGGTTATTGTGGTTATTACATAAAAAGTATTTGAGTGTTCTCGCAATATGCTAAACATTACCATTTACGTCAAGTATGACCGTATTTTCGAGCAAACATCATTACGTTTACATAGTTACATACTTCAACACCTAAAATCAATTCGTCACCTCTTCAGATAAACTCTCGAGTCAACACTTCATAAGTATTGACTCTCGGTACATAATTAAAAGGTGAACACTAGTTTCAGTTTTATTAATTGTTTATTATTGATTTTTCTGATTTATTACCTTGTTTATAACTACTGTAACACAGACATATTAAAATAATTTTACTTTTATTCAACATTACATAAATAATAAATGATATATAAGTTTTACGTGGAAAATGAGTCTATGTTGTATAGAATATATAAACAATGTAATTGAAAACGATCAAAATAAAAGAGTTTACTCTAAATCTCACTTCACATTGGATCAATTCAACAAACACACTGGTTTGATAAAACTAACTGACTAGTTTCTACGACGAAAGTGACATTGTCTTCGGTAAACCTCAATTGAGTTTTATCTTGAAAATATAATATTATAATTTTTATAATAGAGTCTCCGGACCAACTATACTGAGATAAACCGGATGGAGCTTTGTTTGTAGACTTCTTATTAATAAGAAAGCTAGCGCAGCCAATTCGACACTTCGATGGCTCACATTCGTCTATATTTTGTCCTAAGTATTCGTCGAATAATCAATTTTGACGTGACGGTTTGAATAAACTATTTATGAAGATCTATGATGACAATATATATATATATATATATTTTTTTTTTATTAAAGGCGGATCCTACTGTAAAGATTTATACCCAAGAAAATCTACTGAATATCTAATCATCCATAACCGATAAGACATTTTAAATTTTATTTAATTTATTGAATATTTTTCTCGCTGATGAAGCTTAATGTTTGTACTGTTATTGTATCCATATTCTACCTAACATAACTATCTGAATCCTTTTCCATACTGCTTCAACACCCCTATTTGGAATTAATTTACATCAGAAATATAACCCTGTACACAAGCAGGGGGGGTTGAATATTATCCCCCACCTTCAATGTAAATATTGCCCCTAGTATGTTTGTCTCAATGAAAAATATTTCCCCATACTTTATGTTACTTGATCATCCTTTGGAAACTATTGCAATTCAATAAAAAAAATAACAGTTTATAATTGTTATAATATTTTTGAAACAATACAAATTACATTAGAAAATAGTAAAAAAAAACATTTAAAAAGGTCCTTAATAGTTCCAAGAGGAAATGTATTTGACACGTCATAAAAAAGTTCAATTTAGTTCACCTCTTCAGTTTGAAATATCTCAGTGGAAAACACTTTATACCGGCCACTACCAATAGCGAGGGTAAAAGGTGGCAGCATTAAGCATGGCGTGAATTGGCTATTAATCTCATCGGGTTATCTTGACTCATAATTCAATTCAGGCGGTTCTCTCTTTGCATGTGTGAATGCAATCGAGCTACGCTTCTAAGGTTAATTTATGGGCAAGAGACCTAATCATTTCACACCTATACTGACTCTATTTAAACACATATACTAGTATGTGACCCAAACCCAGTCACATAGGTATTTGTTTCAACTAAGAGAATAATATTGACCTAATCATAAGTACGATTGATTGCAAAAGTATTTTTCTTGATTTAGACTAAAGCATTAATTAAAATAGAAAGTTATTTATAGTAATAAACATTTATTTCCAAGATAAAGTATCAACTACACAAATTATTGATTGTTTTACACGTAAAATATAAAATATCCATCTAAATTGATTTTATCTTTAGTTTTAGCCTTTAAATATTTTATACACACACACACCCACCCACCCCCCCACACACACACACATATATATATATATATATATATATATATATATATATATATATGTATAAAGAAACAAAACAATTTACAAATACAAAAATAATTTAATGAAAGTACAATTCAAAGCTTTCCGTTGGCAAACAGTACCAACATCCTCAGGAGTACTAGAAGTTTAACATCAACCATACATTTGCAAACTAGAAGCAACAAACAGCTTTGCCAAATTTATTATAATGTTGTCAAACTATTACTTTGCTGCTCCAACATTACAAACACTGAATATAGTATCAAATTTAGTCGTTTTTTGTATTTTTTCATGTATTAACTTATTATTAGTATTATATTTATGTATTTCTAAAGCTTCTTAAATATTCATTCTCAGGCCTTTCTTAATTTCTTTTACAATTATCATATTATCTATATTAGGAAATATGTGATTATTTTTAATACAATGACTAGCAAAATTTGATTTATAAATTTCTGGCATTTTATATGCATTGAAATGGTCTGATTAAAATTATTAGAAATTATTTGGTTAATTTGTGTCGGTTTACGATATATGTTATAATCAAATTCATTATTATGTCTTATTAATAATATTTGTTATGTCTTATTATTAAGATTTATTATGTCTTATTATTAATCACCTATATAATTAAAAAACGGCTGCCTTATACAATTTATTATATAGAATACATAAAATACCTATGAGTATTGAAAACAAAATCAGAGAGAAAAACATTATTTATCAAATTGCGATTTAAAATTGCTATAAAACGAAAACTGTTGATAAACGCAATTCTAATATATTAAAGAAACAAAGTAATAATTTAATTTACAAAATTAATGATGATAATGTCATATGGACTTCATTTACATTTTGTTTTGTAATGAAATAAAAAATATTACAAAATTGTTTAAAGGTAGCAATATCAAATTCGCATATAATACCAATAATAAATTATTAAATATAATAAATAATAATAATACAATTATTAATATGCATAAAAAAGCGGTGTATATAAATTAGAATATGAATATTGTAATAAAGTTTATATAGGACAAACTAAGAAGAAACTTAAAGATAGATATAAAGAGCATTTCAATGCATATAAAAAGCCAGAAATTTATAAATCAAATTTTGCTAGTCATTGTATTAAAAATAATCACATATTTCCTAATATAGATAACATGATACTTGTAAAAGAAATTAAGAAAGGCCTGAGAATGAATATTTATGAGGCTTTAGAAATACATAAATATAATACTAATAATGAGTTAATACATGAACAAATACAAAAAACGTCTAAATTTGATACTATATTCAATGTTTGTAATGTTGGAGCAGCAAAGTAATAGTTTGACAACATTGGATTAAATTTGGCAACGCTGTTTGTTGCTTCTAGTTTGCAAATGTATGGTTGATGTTAAATTTCTAGTACTCCTGAGGATGTTGGTACTGTTTGCATACGAAAAGCTTTGAATTCAATAAATTATTCTTAGATTTGTAAATTATTTTAGTTCTTTATTAATACACAAGAATACATGTTGTAGTATTTACAGGTATATATATATATATATATATATATATATATATATATAATACGTTTTCTTGTTTAATAATTTAAAACAACACAGGTTATTCAAATACAGAATAACCTGTGTTGTTTTAAATTATTAAACAAGAAAACGTATTATATATATATAAAATACGTTTTCTTGTTTAATAATTTAAAACAACACAGGTTATTCAAATACAAGAATATTTATTAAATTATATCCAAAATTTTTCGTTGGCAAACAGTACCAACATCATCAGGAATGAAAATTCTGATGATGAATGAAATTTTCATTCCTGATGATGATGGTACTGTTTGCCAACGAAAAGCTTTGGATATAAATTATTAAATATTCTTGTATTTGAATAACCTATTTTGGTTTAATATATATATAAACCATATATATATATATATATATATATATATATATATTATATACAATATAATATGTATATTTAGTAGGTCTAAATCTTTCACTAATTCTTCATGTGTATGATTTACAATTATCTTTATTACTGTTATAAAATTTTTCCTCCAACACTTATTTTTATTTTCCACTACTTATTAATATACCCTTAATTTTACCATCCATTATAATTATGAAAACTTTTAATCCATAATAATAATATTAATGTTAAACATACACATTAGAGAATTACTCATTAAGTAAACATTTTGTATTTGTGTAAAAGCATTTTGCCTAAATATTTGGAAATCGGAAATCAATACGAAATCAACAGTTATAGGCTGTTTTATTAAGAAATGTTATATACATATTTAGAAAATTACTCCTGTATTATTTAAATATTCAAATAATCATAATTTTTAATATGATAATAGAATAACGCTAAATTTTATTTAAAACTCAACCATTAATCAAATTACGTAACACAAGTTCAGAAAAAATCATCTAATGAAATCAGATTAGACGCGGTTGCCATACATGTTTTACAAGTGCAAGGAGGAACGTAGGGGAGAAAATTATGCACCCCAAGCAATAAAATCCCTTGTAATGTGGTACATATATCTGAGTTAAGGCGTGAACTGGACACTGATAATATTAGGGATGATTAGTGTGTGCTTGTATAAATGTGCCATGTTAGCAACTTCGCTCAAATGTACGAAACGTGGATGAGTTTAGAAAGACACGTTGAAGGCATTTAAGATAATAATATATTACAGTTTTTATATCCAAAATGTATTGCAAATATTGGGAAATAATCATGTGTATTCATTTACGTTTTAATATATCGAACGTTCATATCAATGAAGACTTGATTTGCTTATAGTATAAATGCAACCAACAAGTAAAACAATGAGGGAGTCAAAGGATATTACTCTCTCTCTCTCTCCCTCTCCTTCTATTATATATTAAAATAAATTTATTATATATAGACCTAAAGGTATATTGTTAAATTTGTTAATATCTCTTATTAAGATATTAATTTAAAGGTTTTTGTATCTGCTTTCCTACAATAATAATCACATAAAAATACCATTTCCTATTAAATGGAATAATAAACCTACAGAATATTCACAATAATTGTTTTAGTAGAACAATCTATGTGTATTAAATGAATTTACAAAAAGTAAACTAACTATTATTATACACTGCATTGTCAAGATTTAATTTCAATAAACTACATAAAGCATTTACATAATACTTACTTGCTAGGTAACCATTAGCTTCATAAAATTGTATTTATTTTTATTTTTTGGGGTTCGATGGTTAATTTTTGTTACTGTAAAACGTGTAGCAAGAATAGTTTTTATATTGAAAAGATCAATTGCACGATTCTTCTCAATAAATACTAACTTCTCATTCAATGAATTTTGATTAGTTGGTTTACTCTTAACGTATAGTGAATTTCACTTGGTAGGGTAAATTGTTCCAAATGACTAAGATCTGTTAACGTTTTTTTCTGTTGTAGACTTCATATTTTTGGTAAATTTAGACAATGATGACCAATCCTCGATTGCTCCTTCTTGGTTCTTAGACGCTACAATCTTCGGTTACAATTTCTGCTCTAGTTATAATATCAGTTAGCTGAATAATCTCCTTTCTCTAAAAATAATAAAAAATAATAACGCATATTTAAATTTGATTTACGCATTTGTGTAGACATCAGCCTCAACCGTTTGCCCAGCTTCAATAATTTTCCACACAAAGTATAGATTCTTTAGCCAAAATATTAAATGTACTTAAGAGTGAAGAATAATCGTCTTATAAATATTCTAAAACCTCTTTTCTCAACTTAACTCTTATACTTTTTATTTATTTCTGGACTTCTTGATAATATGGCCGAATTCATCCCCTACTATTACTCATTCTTAATTCATCCCCTATTATTACTCATCCTGAATTCATCCCCTACCATTACTCATTCCGAATTTATCCTCTATTATAACTCATCCCGAATTCATCCACTACTATAACTGATCCCGAACTCATCCCCTACTATAATTTATCGCAAATGTCTCCTCTACGTTTACTCATCCCGAGTACATCCTCTACTATTACTCATCCCGAAATTATCCCCTATATTACTAAACCCGAAATCATCCCTTATATTCTTCATCCCAAATCCATCCCCTTATAATACTCATCGCGAATTCATCCCCTACAATTACTCATTCCGAAATCATCCCCTGTATTCTTTATCTCAAATTTATCCCCTATATTACTCATGCCAAATTCATCCCCTATATTACTCATACTCTTATAATACTCATCCCGATTTCATCTCCTATAATTCCTGCGACCCTATATTATTCATTCCCAATTTATCCCCTATATTACCCATCCCGAATTCATCCTCTAAATTACTCATCCCAATTTCATCCCCTATACTATTCATCCCAAAATGCATCTCCTACATTACTCTCCCCCTATATTACTCATCCCGTAATCATGTATTATATCATTTATCCCGAATTCATTTTCTATATTACTCTTTCCAAACTCATCTCCTCTAATACCTATCCCCTATATACTCATCCCGAGTTCATACCCTATATTACTCATCCCGATTTCATCGCCTATATTACTAATCCCAAATTCACCCCTATATTATTCATCCCACATTCATCCCCTATATTACTCATTCTTCTATATTACTCATACCAAATTCATCCCCTATATTACTCATCCCGATTTCATCCCATATATTACTCATCCCGAATTCATCTCCTACTATTACTCAGCACTTGTATTACGTGAAACCCCTTTACTATATCAGATTCAAACCTCTCGGTTTACTAATTTCTAACTTTAAATTAATTTCACCCACAATCGTTGTAAAAACGTATTTTTTTAAAAATCTACCTACACCTGAAGTTGTTGAATTCTTATAAAATTTAAAACAAGAGGTCATTAATATTCGGATGGTAAAGATCATAATAATCAAGCTTTCATAGGTTTAAAGCTACACAAGTAATAAAGGACTTCTTCTTTCTATAAGCTTTTGGTTCACCGTACCACTGAATAAACGAATTTCCTACAGAACAAAAGGCAATGTCTAACATTAATTATATTCATTTATTCAACCAAATGAGGTGTTCAGCTTTCAAAACAAAGGAACTGTACAACTGTCTACGTTTACACAGCCTGTGTTCTTGTAGACCACAAAAATTCGAAATGAATTGAAATACTGATACCACTAAACCACGAAGTGGATTTCAAAGTAAGGCTCCGTTTATTTCAACAAATTTCTATTTCGTTTTCATTCCTAAATTTCCTAGTTCTAAACAGTGCTGGAATCTTCTTGGTAAGATTTTATAGAAATAAAATCAAATTATGTATTTCAATAGTATCATATTAATTGTATACATTACATATATATTTACCCCTACGTGAATGTAATATTATTAAAAAAAATTTAATTTATCTTCATTATACAATACGTAATAATTATAATCATAATGCCAATCGAACTAACTTAGATATGCCATGAGTAGTAGAGTGATATTGTAATTTAGAATGTATGACTGGAATCGTATATACGAATCGTAATATACGATTCCAGTCATTCATTCTAAATTACAATAATGGTAGTTTTAATAATAGGATGTATTTATTATTATATGCTATATATATATATATATATATATATATATATATATATATATATCGCAATATGTATTCTTGTGTATTAATAAAAAACATAAGTCAAAATACAAATACAAGAATTATAATTAAATTTACAATTCAAAGCTTTTCGTTGGTTAACAGTACCAACATCATCAGGAATATTAAACAAATAAAATTAACATATGTGCAAATTACATGAAATAAATAGCTATGCCAAATCAATTACAATGTTGTTAAAAATTTTTTATTTTTTACTTTGCTGCCCTAACATTACAAACACTGAATATATTATCAAATTTAGATTTTACTTGTATTTGTTCATTTATCAACTCATTATTATTATTATATTTATGTATTTCTAAAGTTCCATAAATATTCATTCTCAGGCCTTTGTTAATTTCTTTTACAAGTATCATATTATCTATATTAGGAAATAAGTGATTATTATTAATACAATGACTAGGAAAATTTTGATTTATAAATTTCTGGCTTTTTATATGCATTAAAATGCTCTTTATATCTATCTTTAAGTTTTTTCTTAGTTTGTCCTATACAAACTTTATTACAATAGTATATTCTAATTTATATACACCGTTTTTTTTCATGCTTATCAATAATATTATTATTATTCATTATATTTATTAATTTATTATTAGTATTATATGCAAATTTTATGTTGCTACCTTTAAACAATTTTGTGATATTTTTTACTTCATTACCAAAAAATGTAAAAGAAGTCCATATGACATTTTCATCATTAGTTTTGTAAATTAGATTATTATTTTGTTTCTTTAAAATATTATAATTAAGTTTATCAACAGTTTTCTTTTTATAGCCATTCTCAATTGCAATTTGATAGATAATGTTTTCCTCTCTTATCATTATTCATAGGTATTTTATGAATATATATATATATATATTAAACAAACCTATATTTATGTCATTATTATAATATTAATAAATATATAATGACGAATTTTTTCACAGATAGATTATTAGAATGAATAGATATCATCCGGGGTACAGCCGTTCATTTTGTAGTGCATAAAATCACAATTCCGACGTTTCACTAGAATCTAATCTAACATTGATGAGGTGAACCCAACTACAGTTGAAAAGCGAATGAATATATATATATATATATATATATATATTTATTTATATATATACTGTATATATATATATATATATATATATATATATTACTGTATATATATATATATATATATATATATATATATATATATATATATAAATTAAATTGTGTAAAAGATCGAGCAATGTGATACTAAGTATGTAAAGGGTTTTAAACTATCTAACGAACCGGTGTTCCAAATTTCGATCCAGTACACATGTGAATTTTCCATTTTTTTAAGTAGGGGTTGGAATTATTAAGCGATTATTTAAGAGTTGTAAAACTATAAAAATTTTTTAAAAATAAAACTGTACAACAAAACAATTTCTTTCAAATACATTGTATGAACGCGTATATGTAGGTTTGTACGCTTTACTAGTGCGTAGGTTTTCATGTGCGTGAGTGCGTATTAACAGTCAGTAATTCATTTGTAAAAGCATGACAAGACCATGTGTCCTACACATGTTGAAATCCCGTCAGTAAATGTACGTACAGATGACGGATTACTGGAAAACTTGACTCTTTACTCTAGACTTTTTGCCTGCAAAGTCTAATATATCAATCGTGTGACAAATTCTGAGGGCTTGGTTACTGAGTTAAACGTCAAAGGTACAATGATATATGGCTGGATTATATTCCGTCGCCGAAATATTTTTACAATTGTATTCACGCAATATTGTATATGAAAAGTTGCAATAAATCAGGTTTGTATGAGTAGAAAAAGTATTTGTTTACACATGCTTCATGGATAGTTAGGCTTGCCACTTACACTATTATATATATATATATATATATATATATATATATATATATATATATATATATACAAAGAACATAAGTCAAAATACAAATACAAGAATTTGTAACTGAATTTTCAATGCAATTGTAAATTGTAAATTATAAATTGTAAATTCAATTATAATTCTTGTATTTGTATTTTGACTTATGTTCTTTATTAATACACAAGAATACATATTACGATATATATATATATATATATATATATACAAAGAACATAAGTCAAAATACAAATACAAAAATTTGTAACTGAATTTTCAATGCAATTGTAAATTGTAAATTATAAATTGTAAATTCAATTATAATTCTGGTATTTGTATTTTGACTTATGTGCTTTATTAATACACAAGAATACATATTACGATATATATATATATATATATATATATATATATATATATATATATATATATATATATATATAATACAGATAGTTAAAACAATCTACTATGTAATTATAATTTTGAATTATATTCTTCTTTTTCATAAAATGTTACCTAGTTCAGGTAAATAGAAATTTATCACATATATTCTATTATAGCTTTGATATTTTATGCTCTTAAATTTCATTTTATTCATTATCTTCTTCATGGTTATCTATTTTAGCAGACGCTAGTAAAAACTAATTAATTCTAACACTAATACTTTTAACGTATATTTCTTATAAATAATTTTTCTTCAACGAATAATAATAAGGTTAAAGTTGCTGTAACTACATTTCAACAAAAATACTTTTCGTAATTTAAAAGCAATAATACATCCGAAACTATATCCAATTTTAATTCTATATTTGTTTTTTATAATTAGGTAAAGGTATGTAGTAAAAAAATCTAAGTACTTGACAGAAAGAAAACAATTATAATAAGTAAATATATTAATTATATGTTTTTTTTGTAAAATAAATTTGTTATACGTAATATTATTTTGTATAGATAAATTTTATTCCATAATTACCACCACAATAACTCTTATACATTAGGAATCATCGTAGTACAAGACTCTTATTTATTTCCAAGCTAAATATGCGAGTTTGACTTGACACTAATATATAAAGGATCGTAAAGGTAGGCTTTGCTTAGCGTCTGAATACATTATCCTTTGGGAATTTGTGCCCTGGACGTTAGCTTTTAGAATATTTACGATGGTGTGGTGTAATCAGTTTTGATTCTGTCAATATTAAACTCAGCATCCAGTTCAGTCTGACATCAAAATTTAAATTTATGAGCAATGAAATAGCCAACATCATAAATCTTTGTCAGAAAACGTGTTTTTTCTTTAAAAAATCTTTCATGTAAATATCATTGTTCAATTATCCCAATATAACGTAATTTATTAGTATTTAAAAGAAAAATCATTGGATCCAAATTCTTTTACGTTATATTTAGGCTTTGATTAATCAGTGATACGTGATACATTATCCCACTGATATAAACTCGGTGCTCCTAAACGTACTGTTCTACTATAAGTAGTTACGCGTACTTAATGAGTTTAATGCATTACACACTAAGTAGTTTTATATTAATAATTATAAACTAAATAACAAACATAGATCACGAATCATACAGTGAATTTTTAATATAAAATTCCAGTCATTGCTTCTAAAATACAATGATGGTAATTTCAATGATAGGTGGCAGATTCTATAAAATATTTCAATGTTCTTTAAAAAAAGGTTTTTTTCTAACCTTCCGTTGGATTCAGGTTGCCGATTTAACTGCAATAATATCCATTATTATCATTAAGGTCGGCTTCTTTCTTCCCACCATTTTTTATTTGTGAGGTAAGGATTTCGTAAAGGGTTTTTGGGGACTTTTAAATGAAAGTATACTGTAGAAAAACGAAGCGAAACCACTTTCTAACTGAGTTTATTTGTATACGACTTTTAGAAAGTTACATCTGCGAAACCCTGTCACTGATCGCTGCGGTCTCTGTAACAAGAATAATATAGCAAGGTGTTGCGTGTCACGTATACGTAGGGCCGACAACAAAACCGTCTGTGCGCAATGTTGTGTAAACCAGTCGAGGTCTCAGGGAATAGCATTGGTGAGTAAGAAATATACATCCTTCAGGGGTAAAGTCTTTGTCGGTACATTTCCAAGAATAATTTAAACCCATTCTTCATATTATTGCTAAAAACGTTTAAATGTTTTTCAAAGCTCATTGTTTTATTGACTATTTTCTATTTTACAATACCTGTTTCAATCCTATTGTTATATGTTTTGTTCTCTGCTCATTTTCTGCAATAAATTGTTAACCAAATAAAGATCCACTCCAACACCGTTCTACTTATATTTGTGAGGTGAAAATGGCTATATCAATGTTAACAATATCAGGTACATTATGTTCACTGCCTCTTTTTGTATATCTTTATAACTTAGTTTTAATAATAACTAGTTTTATTTTGAAATAAAAAACTTGGAAGTTTGTCTTATTCCGTTGCGGAAATATTTTAAAAAATATTTATATTACAGTATATTTTGTACTAAAATTTCTTTTAATATTTGGATATGTATTAACTTACTTGGTATACAATTACACAGTTTCAGTGACATTTATTTTATTTATCAAAGTGCACATGAAAATACTTCACGATTAAAACTAAATCGAATAGTTAAATGGTAGGCGACGTGTTATTCTCATCATAGATACTTGCAATTTAATTTCTGATATTGGTCAGGATAGGTGAGCTGATCTAAGCTGCAGTTTTGCGTTTAAAATACCACATTATTAGTTTCCATTATTTTTTTTACATTTTTATATCTATATGTGGTATTTATTGCATACTGAATCTGACTCATAGAAGGTGTTTTCCTTTGTAAAGTACGTGTTTAAGCTACTACTTACGTACTATAGTGTGTTGCCATGGACGAATATAAAAAAAACAATTTTTTAGTTTCCTGACATATTTTGTATCAAATTTCGTGTTGGGTAGTTGGTGGTTCTTAATACACTCTCACGTGCTGAATTATAATTCATGGAAACACACACACACACACACACACACAGCCTGCCAAAAATCATCCGCAGTCATGTACTATGCCGCATTTATATATATTATAGTTAAGATGGTTTACCTTATCAACCATTACAGTAACTTCAAATCTCAAACATTTACCTCGTTTATATTTTAAAGTTGAGTCAAGAGTGTTGGTTTCAACTTTACTCATACATCATACCGATATCATAAATGTAGAGATATTTTTTTCCAATTTATCGAACAAAAAAATTCATCTTGTAACCCCTAGTTTATATATTTCTGTTGTTTTATTTATCTAGACATGATGTTAACGAAAAACTAAAATAATGTTCTATATTTTACATATTTTAATTCTATATTGATTGAATATTATCAAGTTATTAATGTTTACATTAGTAATTACGGATCGTAATTTAATTATATACACTTTAAGACATTTATAATTATTTCACGCTGCATAACTGTGATATATAAATTTTCTTTCAATTCCAAATAATTTACGACCAGTTAATTCGAATAAAAACTTTGTTAGAGAGTTGTTATTCCCTGTTAGCTGGGGAGAACATTACTCCACTCACAAAGATATCATTTGTGATAATTGTCAATTGTGACGTGAATAGTTTGTCTCGCTATAAATAATATCTCCTGGATAATACTGCACTGAAATTTTCCAATCCATGATATGCCATTACATTTAGGTCATGTCAATATATTGCATTTTAACCTAAATTTCAATTTCCAACTCTTTACTTTCTACTGTACACTGAAACCCCTTTCAGTTAACTATACATTTAAACTCTACACTGTCAACTGCAATCTACCACTTACCTAACTAAAACTAATATATGTGTAACTTTTTTTTCAATATCTTCAGTTTCTTATTGAGGGGTCTAGTTTCAAATTCAAGCACAACCTATTTTTCCCTTTTTTTACTTTTCGACAGATTTATCAAGTACCAAGTGAACGTTATAGGGCAAAAGATTCTTAACACATAAATTGAACTCTTCATGCTGGTTTAATATTGCAAAGTACGGAGTTAGTTTCAAAATCAACTACGTCATTGAATAAGTTTCAGAACGTACTACATCTGATATGGTACACTGCGAATCTGTTGCCATCTTTGTCATTGTTGCGAGTGCTGCTTTTAGTGAGGTTAGTTAGAACTGTTGTTTGTAAGATTGTAAGAGGTTGTACTTTGGGATGATTGTTGCTTTATTAACATGAAAGTACATTATATTGAAAATCCCAAATCCATAGTTTGTTTACTTTAAAAACATTTTAATTGTTTAACTTTTATTTCAAAAAGAACTACATACAAAGTAATTAATTTCAAAACTCTCTACGTCATTAAGAAAATATTGAAGCTAGCAGCTCAAAATGAGCTACGTCCAACAAGTTTAAATCAAAACCACCTACATCTAAATTTAAATGGTTGATAATTCAAAAAACCAAATGTAATGGGATGTTTTACTTTAATGCATTATGTGCATAGCCAACCAAAAGCTAAAACAAACAAAATAATAATAAGATTAAGGTTATACAGTATTATGAACAAGTAGGTCTAAGAGATGTGGACATAATACCAGACGAATGCTTTAGATTTGTAATATTTTAATCGAACAGCTAGTTTATATTGGTTGTCATATGTTGAATGTAATGTCATCATATTTTCAAGACTTTACTAATGTTTTGTGGTATTTTGTTTGATTATAAAAAAATTAGTACAACAATAAGAAATAAATGTCATGAATAAAAATAACAAATCAATCGACAAAAATAAGTAAAGCACTTTAAAAAATTACCATGTATTACATAAGTCACACATAATTCTTTATGTTTTGAAACAAATATCTATAATGATGTAATAAGTACGTAGCGAGGTAGCTTTCTTCTTGGTATTTGGAAAAAAGTATGACTGTTTTATTCGAAGTTTTTAAAGCAAGCCAGTCTTAACCACTGAGCGCGGCGTGGTTAAACGGAAGGTCTGCTTGAGTTTATAGTCGGATCCGGCTCGGTGGTTTACAGCTATCATTAAACTCTCCTGCATCAAATAAGGCCATAGAGTAATAAAAATAAAATACTAATAAAAAGTAAAGCATGAACGTAGAATGCTCTTCCTAAACATATTCGTAGCCAAAGGGCTTCGATTGTATTATTTCCAATTATGGCAGCTGCATCGGTACTTCATTCAGATATCTTAGGTCTTATTAGTTTTTCTAAAAAAATTTAAATACAAATAGGTTTTTTGCTTTTTATTAGTAACGGAAGACTTGTATATCTGTGCTTGAAAAATAGTCTTACTAAATATAAAATGTATTTTGTTGTTTAAATTGTAACCACATAGATACTACTACTTCCACATTTTTATAATCAGAGACACTAAGTATGGATAGTGCTCGATGGTTAAGGTTATCCTAGAACACGCTATTGCTTCATTAGCGACTGATATTTAAAAATATCTATTTTCCATTTAAACATACGTAAATAAACAAATAATATGTAATAAGCAAGAAATAAAACCATGGAAGCAACCCCTAATATTCTTATATGCAAATATTGTTTATAAGTATGCCAGAGATTTTTCAAAAATATTTTTGTCATGTAATATAAATAATCAGCAGTGGAAAAAAAATATTTTCTACTACAGAGATAAAATTGTTGACTTCTAACTTCATAAGAAGTTTAAACGTCAAACGTTCGTCATCATAAATAATTAAGTCATGCCTACAAGGATAGAAATATATATATATAAACAAATATATATATATATATATATATATATATATATAAATATATAAATATTTCTTCATTAAAAAATGAATATATATAAAGAACTAAGTCCAAATACAAATACAAGAATTATAATATATAAATTATAAAATATTGCGATATATATATATATATATATATATATATATATATATACATATTCTCTTTTCTTCTATTCTCTCTTTCTCTATTTTCAAATTAATACTTTAATATGTACGCAATATTTAGTTAACAACTATTGAGTTGTATTAAAATATATTTGATACGCGAATACTACTTAAATCCTGATATCGATACAATTATTAATAACATTTGAAATATTTTAAGTAACATAATATTTATTTTATTACTAATATATCTATTTCTATTCAATAGCCACATTTAACCTATAGACTAAAACACTTATAATGAAGCTTAAAGGAGGAAATAAGATATAAACGTAGTGTCGTTTGAGAGTAACATACCTGTAACGAGGCCCGACAACACAATCTGTCAGGGTCTAAATCCGCCTTTCAGCTTGAACTAATTGATTGAGACGTAACGGTCCCGTTTTAACGTCGTAAGCCATTGCATCATTCGCTATAACTTCGCATTCACTTCACAAAGCTTCCCAGAATTTATTTGAACTACAACATTATTACTTTTGACATCTACTTCTCTTCTATCTCTGAATGACTGTTAATTGAGTGAAAATATTCAATGGATAACCTAAATAGTATATGTCTTGTTAGATTGTGTGATTGAGTATCGTATATTATAAAGATGGTTGTAAACAATATTTAATAGATGCGACAATTCAAATGCCATTTTATGATCATTATATTTTTAAATTAAAAGAGGGATAATTTTAATAATAAGTACCACATGTTATTCAATAAATTTGTAAAATACAAATAAAGGTTATTTATAGAAAGATATAAACATCTTTAGATATCAATAGTAGATTGATGGGATTATTTAAACTGTGCTTAACCCTAGAAAGCTAATCTATCGTAAAGTTACGAGCGCGTTTTTTTATTGTTTGGATACTCGCCTTTTTCTGCGTTAATAGACTTGCCCAACCAGTTCCGTGCCTTACTGTGGTATGCTTACGCATTAGCCATCGTTTTGTACTGCTGTGGCTTGTCATTTGCTCAGCTTACAAGTCATTCGTAAAAATTACTATAGTTTAGCTTTGATTAGTTTAGCTCGGATTATTTCGCATACCGTTCTATGCATGATCGATTGTTTTTTGATTGAATAGTGATAGTATTTTGTTTTTCTGAGTATTTTTAGTTCTAATGTGCGACAATTCTAGAAATGACATGGTTGATGCTATAGCGTACACAGGAAAAACAATGTCCACCGAAGGTTTACCTCAAGCCAAATTTGTTGTGAAGAAGTTGTCAAAGGCTTGTCATGGATCCAATCGTAATATAACTATGAACAATTGGTTCACGTCTGTTCCATTGGTAACCTCACTTTTAGGAGACCCAAACAAACTCACTAAGAAGAGAAATCCTTCCCGAGATGAAAAATTTTATGGGCAGAGCCATAGGGACGAGTATATTTTGATTTGACGGGCCAAAATCCAATGTTTCTTACAGAGTAAAAAACTTAAAAGTGGTGTTACTACTATCAACCTGCCATGAGAAACCAGTCATCAATCAAGTCTCAAAAAATCCTCAAGTAATTGAAACCTACAATGCTACAAAAGGAGCAGTTGACACGTTAGATCAAATGTGCCACCAGATTTCTTGTAGTCGTAAGACTAAACGGTGGCCTTTGTGTATATTTTATGGCATCCTGAACATTGTATTAGTGAATGCCTAATTCATTTATATTACAAATCTGGTGAAAAGGGGACAAAAATCTTTTTCAAGACCTGGCTTCAAGAGCGGCTCCAATACCCAACTTTGACCTGGAAACTCAAGGAATCTATTGCCAATATCTTGAAAGTTCCAGTGCTAAATAGGGCCCAAGACCTTCCTCAAAACACATCAAGAGCCATTTGTGGGATTCCATCGATGAAGAGAAGAACGACCACAGTCTACTGCTGCCGCTGCAACAAACCAATCTGTGCCGAGCATCGCGGAAAGTGTTGCGTTAACTGCGTACACGACTTGTAAATATTAAAATTTCACACAAACATGTTTGTATTGATATAACTAACCCAATTGTGTTCATTAATATTTTTATTTGTATCCAAAAATATTTTTATTATTTATTTTTGTCTACATTCGTAAATTTTACGATAGTTTAGCTTTAACGTAATTTTTTGATAGATTAGCGTTGTTGGGTTAAATTGTGGATTTACGAAAAAATATAACGCTGTATTGCCGCAAATATGTAGTGTACTCAGATATACCATTGCCAAAACAGAAAAACAGATGCAAATGAAATTTATTACATTATATGGATATATAACTACTATGAATGGAGCTGGTAGTTACCGATTTAATAATTTTAACATTTATAAAATAAATTATTGAAGCAGTTTTAGTATTCGACAAGAAATTAACTTAATGTGCATATAGTTATCAATTATCTGCAATGCCTAGGTAGCAATTGGCAGCGAAATATTACTGTAAATACTTCACATTATGACAACTTAACCACAGGAATACCAGACGCTATGTTCAGGAGTGTAGATACTCTATTAGAAAACATCCTGGTTCGTTGATGAAACAATTAGAGTTTTAAGGATTTAGGATATTTGAAGACAGATACTTCTGTTTCAGTTTAAATAAGTAGAAGCAGAAAAACGAAAATGGAGTTGTGGCTACATTACCTTTACCGGAAGCATCCCAGGGTTGAGCAAGAATCAATGATTTATAAGGCGTATTCATAAAGGTCAAGCCTACTAAAATAACAAAAATTCTACAAAATAGACCTAGCGGAATGTGGTAGTTACTGTCCAATGGCCTATTTGATAAAAGGTTTTTTCAATGTTAAAATGAATGTGATGTGACGCGGAGTGAACTGGGAATATCATGAGTATGGTACAGTAGTTCTGTGACGTATAAAACGAGTTTGACAATAGACACAGCCTCAGATAGTACTGATAAGACGAGCAATGGAAGCGTCGTTGTCGATGATGGCGTCCACTCTTAATGTAAACTTTCACGGTTTCAATAGACGTATGGGCAAAAGTGCTAAACATATATGTTACCCTTATAAACCGGGCAGCAAACATAGGAATTGGGCGAATCAAAAGGAAATAATGTATTATTTCAAAACCAGTGAAAAAACCAATTAGGGCCTGCATAATAATCACGTAAGTCGATCATAAGACATATTTATTTAAGTTTCTATCTTAAAACTTTTTTTATTTGGGTAATATAGTCCCGATGGATAGTTTTTTAGAGACAGTGTAGTTTCTACTGTGCCGTATTTAATATATACTTAGAAGAAAATATATTAACGACCAAAGTACAAACACTTTTTAATATTTCCGAGACGCAGAAGCAGCAATGAAACTTTAGCGTTACCATTAATATTTTTCTAGATCCTTCTGAACGTGAAGGTGCGGTTACGGCACAATCGCATTGAAAATTTTATAAATAAATCTAAGCAAATCGAAAATGTATATTCGGTGGAAAACCCCGGTGGAAAGATCTTTAGAGACAGTTTCGTTTCTATTGTGCCGTATTTAATATATACTTAGAAGAAAATATATTAATGACCAAAGTACAAACACTTTTTAATGTTTCCGAGACGCAGAAGCAGCAATCAAACTTTAGCGTTACCATTAGTTTTTTCTAGATCTTTCTGAACGTGAAGGTGCGGTTACAGCACAATCGCATTGAAAATTCTACAAATAAATCTAAGCAAATCGAAAATGTATATTCGGTGGAAAACCCGGTGGAAAGATCTTTAGAGACAGTGTCGTTTCTACTGTGCCGTATTTAATATATACTTAGAAGAAAATATATTAACGACCAAAGTACAAACACTTTTTAATATTTCCGAGACGCAGAAGCAGCAATGAAACTTTAGCGTTACCATTAATATTTTTCTAGATCCTTCTGAACGTGAAGGTGCGGTTACGGCACAATCGCATTGAAAATTTTATAAATAAATCTAAGCAAATCGAAAATGTATATTCGGTGGAAAACCCCGGTGGAAAGATCTTTAGAGACAGTTTCGTTTCTATTGTGCCGTATTTAATATATACTTAGAAGAAAATATATTAATGACCAAAGTACAAACACTTTTTAATGTTTCCGAGACGCAGAAGCAGCAATCAAACTTTAGCGTTACCATTAGTTTTTTCTAGATCTTTCTGAACGTGAAGGTGCGGTTACAGCACAATCGCATTGAAAATTCTATAAATAAATCTAAGCAAATCGAAAATGTATATTCGGTGGAAAACCCGGTGGAAAGATCTTTAGAGACAGTTTAGTTTCTACTGTGCCGTATTTATTATATAATTAGAAGAAAATATGTTAACGACCAAGGTACAAACATTTTTTAATATTTCCGAGACGCGGAAGTAGCAATCAAACTTTAGCGTCACCATTGATTTTTTTCTAGATATTTCTGAACGCGAACGTGCGGTCACGGCACAATCGCATTGTAAATTCTATAAATAAATCTTAGCAAATCGAAAATGTATATTCGGTGGAAAACCCGGTGGAAAGATCTTTAGAGACAGTTTCGTTTCTACTGTGCCGTATTTATTATATAATTAGAAGAAAATATGTTAACGACCAAGGTACAAACATTTTTTAATATTTCCGAGACGCGGAAGTAGCAATCAAACTTTAGCGTCACCATTAATTTTTTTCTAGATATTTCTGAACGCGGACATGCGGTCAAGGCACAATCGCATCGAAAATTCTATAATTAAATCTAAGCAAATCGAAAATTTATTTTACTATCACGGTTACTTTAATACCACGTAATGTTTAATGCATTTATTTGTACAATCTTATGCAATTTATTATTAACTCTCTTAGCTGATTTTAACTTTACTCAAAAGTGTATGTTGCAAATTGCATTTTCAAAAAAATCCTTTATTTTTTTAAAATTTATTGAAAACCTTAAGAGAAAAACCAATTATCTTGTGTAATGTAATATAGGTTTTCATAAGTAATATATATTAGTTAAAGTTTTTGTAAATCCATACTACAAAGAAAAAATATCTTACTAATAGATATCTATAAGAAAATATATAAAAAGCAGAAATCACTTGTATCTTTTGATGTATAGTACTAACTAAATAATGCTACACATATACATGGCAGTGTTGAACAATACTGAATGTAACAAAAGAAAATGTTTTCAAGAGAGGTATTTATGATGCATATATATAATGTAATATATTTATATTGCATTCCAGAAGAATGAAGACGATATAGTACACCTTTGATCTCCAACAGGGTGTACACAAAATAGTAAAACAATGCTTTTATCGAATTTGCTACAGTCGATATGGGTTATATTACCTTTTAAATTCCTTCTATTAGTTGAAATATTGAGGTACCAATATTGATTAATTTGTCGTATATAACTACATCTTTCACATTATATAAGCAATTGTTTAATTAATTATTTTTATAGTTTTACACTGTTCTTATTGAAATTGAGATTTTTCAATAACTTTTTTGAATATTTTATTAAATATAATTATTAACGCAACCTATTTAGACTTTTTTTTTAAAAATATCCACAAAGCAGAAAATGCTAAACATAGCTGGTTTTTTTCAATTGTGACAAAATAGCAATATATTACCCAAAGTTTAATAGCATATGACATAGAACAATAATTGTCATTTTTATTCCAATATCTTGTTATACATTTTTAAATCTGCAATGTTGTTTTCTTGGGAAAAAGTACCCTCTGTAAACACTTTGTGTTCATGATATTTTCAAGTCATTCACTTTATTTTACCCGATTGTTTTTACTATTTATTATTCTAAACAAAATCTGTATAAATTAGAAACAGTAAAATTTTCTATGAGTGACATCTACAAATATATACTTATATATATATATATATATATATATATATATATATGTGTGTGTGTGTGTGTGTGTGTGTGTGTGTGTGTGTGTGTGTGTGTGTGTGTGTGTGTGTGTTATAATAGATATTATTATCTTAATAATTATTATCCTATTTAATTTTAATTATTATTATTATTAAACATTGCAACACAGTTTTCCTTATTCACTTATCCCTTATGCTACAATAATCTTGTTTAAGTACATTTTAGTGAAGTGCTATATATATATATATATATATATATATATATATATATATATATATATATATATACACTTAACTACAGTTTTTCTTAATAATCCCAAAGTGTCTAACTGTAGTATTTATAAATAACATTTTTTCGCCATATTTTATTCCATAATAATAGGCGCGATTGTATATATATTTTCAATTTTTGCAGAGACTGAGGTAATAAAATAATCTATCATGAAATACAGAGTTTTTATTTTGTAACAATGGTTTAGGGGTTTTTGTTTTATATATTAAACGTTTATATGTAATATTTAATTTTCTACTGCTCCAATAATTTAACAAAACCAATATTACTGTTGGTGTAGGGGAAAATGTGTCTCTTGGTAGTATTTTATATGAATCTATTTATTGTAGAATATACTTTGATACGCTTAAGGTAACGTCCCTTTAGGTATATAGACAATGAAAAAACATGCTCAGGTCGAAGATAGCTTCGTGACCCGTGTTATTGAAAATACGATTAGAGCCAGAAACAAATTAAATATCGACCAGATCGTGAAGTCATATAGTAGGTTGCTAGGAACCAATCAACGATTACAAAAAAAGCTGCTTTTGTCAGAACAAATTCCTTTTATTTTATATTTTCGTTTAATATTTTGTTTCAAATGTTTTATTTTGTAGACATATTAAACCTGTTCTTTATTCTGATTTATATCTTGTTTCTTTCAATGGCGATTATTATTAAATGAGCATTCGTTTTTGAATACGTATTTTCTATATGCGTTCAGTTACAAAATTACCACGTCTATAGTTCATATAGGCTACCCTAACAAACTATAACCAAAAGTCGTACCGATCTAAGGGATTCGTGTAAAATGGGCAAATCCATAATAAAACAACAAGACAAAATATTTTAGACGACCATTGCTACAAATTGGGGACTCATGATTGTGCTATATATTTAATGAAGGAAATTAATTTGACAGTGAAAAAGTCGATTTTATCAAACACGAGTTCGATTTTGTAATCAATTTCAAGCTTTGTTGTGCAATAGTTTGAAAAGACAATTTAATGTTTCTTCGGTGTATCGATGAATTACTCTAACCTTTACATAAGTTAAAAAAAAAAAACTAGATAAACCTATAGACGAAAATTCTTATATTTATACAAAAGGTTGAAGTTTTATGAGCAAAAGAAAACTCCCAATATTATAATATTATAACATACCTTTACTCATTGCCAATACTATTTTCTTGGATAAGTCAAAGATAAAATTGTGAACAATAGTAATACAATGGAAACATATAAATTTATTGCCTAAAGATATACAATAGGGGTACATTGGTATCATTATTTCCATAGAATATGAAAGTTTCAGGAAACATAAAAACAGATACAACCATGGAAATGTTCCAAAAACCTCCCATAAACATGTAGGAAACCTTATGTGGAGGAACGCTGGAAGTATCCCCTAATTTAAAGTAGTTAGAACAGCAGTCGCATTGCAGTAAAACTTGAGAAACACAAGTTAAAACCTTTATCCTGCCAAAACTTTTTGGACCTTGTAGATTGTAACGAATTACCTAATGGAGTGGAGTAAAATAATTAACTTTACTTATACGAGTCACAAGTTAACATAAAAGATTCTTATTCAAAAGGTGGTTTGAAATATCACATTTAAATTTAACAACAATCACACTAGTGTTAGAGCTGTACATTGTATATAGGACCACAAATTCCAAATTTTAAATTAAGATAAAGAAACAATTTTAATATCTCTGTTTAATTAACAATATTTGTATAATTGTTGTTACATATTACACAACAGATGTTTTTTAGATTCTTAATACCAAATATGTTGGTGTTATTTTATTTAAAAAATAAATAATAAACGTATTTTTTTACATTACAAAAATAACTTTTCCACTATCGAATAAGTAACTATTTTGGAGGTATATTGTCAATCCGTTGTATAATATAACTTTAGGATTTTTTTTTACTTATTGGTTATATACATCCCCTACTGTATTCTTCATAATGGCCTATTGTTAACAATTACGTATTAAGTTATCATAATCTTAATTCACATCTTCATAAATCTTCACATTTTCACATATTCAATGCTGTTATATGTTCTTCATATTGTATTATGAGGCTCTATTGTTTCATAGTTGTTATTGAAGTTATTCAACAGTCCAAGCAATAAAAGCAATGCACCCAAAATACTAACAATATAGTAAACTAGGCATACATAAATGGGGGTCACGAAATACATTGGAAAATTAAAAATAGTTACTGTTATTAACTAGGCTACCTAAATATTGTGATTTAATAATACAACCATTTACAATTCTATTTAAAAAAAATTGGGCTTGTATGGAATAACTGAGTTTTTAATGCCTGGATTAATTTTTGTATTACAGAGAAATGATAATACAGTACTAAATGATATATGGATTAACTTTTGAACAAGACATGTAAATAAATACTTCTTAAAGTTAATTATTACTTTGATCAAAAAAGAAATATATTTCAGTTTTTTTGTTAAATATTTACAATAATCATAGATAACATAACATATCCTATGCGTTAAAACCGCTTTTCTACCACTTAACACATAACAAAAAATCAGCTGTTTTATGAAATCATATGTTATCTCTTATTATCAGCTAAACTCTATTGCATACCTTGTTCCGTTTGTAAAAGGTTTTACTCATATATTAAATTAAAATAATTTTATTGTTAAATTTATTTAATTAATTATTATTACAGGAAAACTCAATTAACATAATTTATTATCCACTAAAAGTTTTAAAAAGTGTATTTGAACTTAAATGGATGAATAAAAAGTATTTTATTAACGATTGAAAATTTGAACAAGGAAACTGTGAACTAACATAAGTATTTGAAATTGTATGTATATAACTTTTTTCAAAAGTGTAGATTTTGGGGAATTGTAGGTATCAGATATTTCAAAGGTGCCCTGGTACAGTTGTAAATATCACTTGGTATCAACCATAACAAATCCGTCAAAAACCTGTTTCACTGCCTGATCAAGTGATATTTGTTTAAACACATCGTGAACACGAGCATTGTTACTCTGTACAAGTTGCTCATTTCGGATGGATTACTCTCAAACATTCACTTAAAGGCATATCCCTTATTGGAACATAATTTATCAATGATTCAAATAGGCTTATGTCGTCAAGGAGAAATAAAAAGTTCATATTAGGTTTGTATGCGGAGAGAGATATTTGAACTGCTGAGGAGTGGGTCATCAATACTCAATACAGATGTTTTACTCTCTTGATACAGAGAAAATATTGAATAATTTTTTTGTATTCGAGCATTATAGACATTCCTGATCATAAACAACAGATTTCTCTGGCCTTGAATGAATCACTTAAAAGTTAAGAGAAAAAGTCAGGTAAAGATGTAGCTTTATCAAGCTCCGTTAATCACTAAAAACAAACTGTAGTTTTCAAGTTTATCAAACAAAATGGCAACATTTCTAACATAGGTAGAAGTTATACAGTGTAAGTAAGCGAGACTTCTGTGAATATAATTCTAGTATTTTAGCAAGAGGTAGCAAACGTTAGGCTTACGTTGACAGAGTAATTGTGAATATCAAAAAGAACTACTGGATTTTATACTTGTTAATAAAAATTGGTGTGTAGTAATGTTACGTTATGACGAACTTATGAGTAAAAACATTTTATTGTAATATTATAGACATATACAACCCAGGGAGTAATCGAAATCTTTGAAAGGTAGAAAACACTTTTATTTAAGTATACAATGATGATATTTAGTTGTTATAATATTTTTAATAGTTATGTGTACGTTTAAAAATAGAAATTTATTGCCAAAAGTCATTGTCCCTTATATATATATATATATATATATATATATATATATATATATATATATATATATATATATATATATATATATACAATATAGGTTAATCAAAAACAAGAATATTATTTATTTATACGAATATTTATTTATAATAATAATAATTATTATAATTATTTATTTATATAGAACGGAACCGCAATTGGAGGCAGGTAGTGTTCTACTTACCGTTCTAATTAACGGATAATCACAGTCTTGCAATAACGTTCAGTAATTAGAGCATTTATGATTTATGAAACTCATAAAGTTCTAAGCATATTCAATACATTGACGATTATGATCAGCACATGTTTTAGTGTAGTCAATTTAAGCGTGCATAGTCCTCGCACCTTTACCCCACCCAGAGGTGACCAATTACCATGAACGTGTTACAATGAGTCTTAGGCACTATATATTTTGAAGAAAGTCACAATCTGAGGTGAACACTTAGTTTTGGGCGTTTACATGAAACCCTTCCTTAGAGTGCTTAGAGGTTTTATGAAGAGCTCCTGCTACATTTTCCTGTAGTGATCTCCACGCCATTAGTAATTGTAATACTTGGTTGTTCTAAGAGCTATACGGGTGAATACCATTCAGCATTATTACTATTGGTGTCATCTCACATCTACACAACTAATTAAACAACCCGTCATAATTTTCATAAAGTATTTAATCAAATAATTACCTTACGAGTAATTTTAGAGAGCCGAGATAACTGAATATTATGAAGTGCAAACACCAATATATATATATATATATATATATATATATATATATATATATAAATATATATATATATATATATATATATATATATATATATATATATATATACATTTATATAAACAACTAAGTCGAAATACAAATACAAGCATTATAATTGAATATACAATTCAACGCTTTACGTTGGCTAACAGTACCAACATCATCAGGAATATTAAACATTAAAGGTTTAATGTTCCTGATGATGTTGGTATTGTTATACAACAAAAAGCTTTGAATTGTAAATTCAATTATAATTCCTGTATTTGTATTTTGACTTTTGTTCTTTATTAATACACAAGAATACATATTGCGATATATATATATATATATATATATATATATATATATATATATATATATATATATATATATATATAGAGGGAGAGAGAGAGAGAGAGAATAAAATATGTATTCTTGTGTTTCAATGAAAACATAGGAAACATACAAATACAAGAATAATAGATACAATAAACAATACATATCAATGCTTTTCGTTGAGAAGCAATACCAACACCATGAGTTAAATTTATAGCCTTGATTCTTGTTCATGATGCTGGTACTATATGTCAACGAAAAGCTTTGAATTGTATAATTCAATGAATTATTCTTGTAGTAGTATTTTTTCGGTTTGTCTAATATATATATATATATATATATATATATATATATATATATATATATATATATATATATAATATGTTTTCGTGTTTAATAATCTAATAACATAATAGGTTATTCAAATACAAGAATATTATTTATTTATATTCAAAGCTTTTCGTTGGTAAACAGTACCAAAATCATCAGGAATGAATAATAATGAATAAAATTCATTCCTGATTATGTTGGTACTGTTTACCAACGAAAAGATTTTAATATAAATAAATATTATTCTTGTATTTGAATTACCTATATTCTTTTATATATATATATATATATATATATATATATATATATATATATATATATATATCGCAGTATGTTTTCTTGTGTATTAATATAGAACAAAAGTCAAAATACAAATACAAGATTTATAATTGAATTTACAATTCATCGAATTGTATTGTTACTATCGAATTGTTATTATATACTATATATATATAGTACAAAAGTTAAAATACAAATACAAGAATTATAATTGAATTTCATATAATACACTATAATACACTATTTATATGTATTCAATAGAATTGAATACATATAATTCTTGTATTTGTATATACATATATATATATATATATATATATATATATAAATATATATATATATATATATATATATATATTAATGTGTGTGTGTGAGTGTATGTGAGTGTGTGTGTGTAATATTATATGCATCTATATTATATCTAATATTATATATTTTATTGTGTGAGTATTATATATAACCCAATTCACACACTTCAAACCCAGTTATATTACGATTGTTACACACTATTGAATATATTATACACCTAAAAATATGATTTAAAATTGTTTGCTTTCTCACCAAGAAACAGTTGTCGTCTAGTGTGTGAAACAAATGGTACTTCTAAGGATTTTCGTACGACATACACTATTATAATTTTTATATGTTATTATTAAAATACAAAATTTCATAAAGTACGGTAAAGTGTAAATAAGAGTGTGAAGGTATAAGTCCTTACGAGATGATAATTTACTACGTAAATTTAAAGGGATTTTAATAGGTAATAGTTATGGTATTGTAAAAAAAGCAATTAAAAAAAAATTAATAAAACCAGCATAAAAATCATTTTGTTACTAATCAACTATATAAATTTAAATATATTGTTTAATTTGTTGTAGTCTACTTCTGAAATTATTACCATGTTTACCCGCTGGTAACATAGGATAAGATTGATACCCTGGTAAATGGTCACAAATGACAGCAAAAAAGAAGGTAATTTTAACGAAACGATTCTTATCATTTAACGACGATCAGACTGTTCACGTTAACTGAAACCTGTAACATTTTATGGAAGTCCATTTAGAGGAAGCGTGATCCACCTACGTTTGCTTCACGGCTTCCATAATGTAGACCGCATTGCAGTGTGTGAATTTCATATACCTACATACAAACAATATAGAGCAGAGCGTGGAATTGTTTATTTAGTAAACACGACACACACACACACAAACACACAGACACACACACACACACACACACACACAGACACACACACACACACACACACACATACACACACACACACACACACACACACACACACACACACACACACACACACACATACACACACACACACACACACACACACACACACACACACACACACACACACACACACACACACACACACACACACACACACACACACACACACACACACACACACACACACACACACACACACACACACACACACACACACATACACACACACACACACATATATATATATATATATATATATATATATATATATATATATATATATAAATATAAAATATGTTTTCTTGTTTAATAATTTAAAACAACACAGGTTATTCAAATACAAGAATATTTATTATTTTATATCCAAAGCTTTTCGTTGGCAAACAGTACCAACATCATCAGGAATGAAAATTACAATAATCATTGTAATTATTATTGTAATTATTGTGATTATTGTAATTTTCATTCCTGATGATGTTGGTACTGTTTGCCAACGAAAAGCTTTGGATATAAAATAATAAATATTCTTGTATTTGAATAACCTGTGTTGTTTTAAAATATATATATATATACAAGTATTGATCTTCTGTACAACACGATTTTAAAAAAGACGACTTTGTTTCCTTTAGGATATTTTATAAAAGGGTTTACAAGTAATTATTATTATTTGTTTCTT
This sequence comes from Prosapia bicincta, assembly GCA_036971475.1. Lineage (NCBI taxonomy): Eukaryota > Metazoa > Arthropoda > Insecta > Hemiptera > Cercopidae > Prosapia > Prosapia bicincta. Next base: position 18,014,456 of record JBAIZL010000008.1, read on the forward strand.
GAATATAGTAAAGTTTTTTATGCATTCTCGTTATATATAACTAGACGCGCACATAACATAATAATTAAGTAAATTTGTAAATAAATAAACATCAAAATATACATTATTTGTATTTTATTTTTGCGCTTTTAATTCCTACTCAATTTTTTAATTAGTATATAAAATGATTTAAAATTATTTTTATCATAACAACAATTACAAGGGCTTTGTCACAATATGTTTACTTCAGGTATTAATTTTATTAGTTTTATTGTTGTTTT
>JBAIZL010000008.1:18019715-18042215 GCA_036971475.1 Prosapia bicincta
TAATAATAATATGGGTTTTTACGCACTAGGTGGAAATTAAAAAGCGTTTTAAATAATTCAATGTTAATTTATAAATACGAATAATGTAAAGATAAATACAAATCAGATTATAATTAACTTTTGTCGTAAAACAAATTCTTCTTCTCAGAAAATCTTTTAAAATCTTATTATTAGAAATCATCACCTGAAGTTCAGTTGCGGGACATTGAAGGATTTGACTGGGCGACATTTAGAATTCAGCCAGTCTACATGTCATTGTCCCAAAAATGTCAGCTACAGGGTCCGGCAATAAAACCTCCCGTCTTTGAAAAAACCGTTGTGTAAGTCGTGGTGGTATCACTGATATGGTGGTGGTATTGTTTGAAAGCGGTGTACGTACCATATTCAGTGTGCATCATGGCTTGGCTTGGTGAGCATTGTGGGTTTGTTGTAGTGGGGCTAGTTAATAACGGTGGTTCAGTGATTGCTACTCAGCGAGCGTTTCGTATTCGATTCGAACTTGGCCCACATGATAGCAAAACTATTCAACTGTGAGTGGCAAATGCTAGACAAACAGGCTCAGCACTACTGGCCGACCTAGGACTGCAATAACGCCGGAAAATGTGACGCGTGTGAGAGCTTCCGTCCTACAATCCCCAAGGAGTTCAGCACTTAAACAGTCAGCTGAACTGGGATTATCAGAGTTTAAGAAGAACTATCCAAACAGATTCCTTCTAGCCCTTTTACCAAGTTAAAATATTTTTTATAAAGTCATTTGTTGATTCAACTCTCTTTTGACAAAACAATTAGGCGTAAAGCCTTAAAATATCTAGAACTGTAATTAACTGATTAAGCCTAGGTCCCTTTTCACAACCATAGATTAAATAATTAGTAACATATCAAATATGTAATTATTCACAGTCATTTTCTACAGTATAGTTTATATTTCACCTATTATATTTATTAAGTTTAATATTATTATTTGTATTTTTTTTTTTAACTTACCTCTATATGTCACTGGATCTTGATATAAGCTCTTACTCATAGGTAATTACGACTAACCTAAGAGTGCATGTGGTAGGCCTATACGATTTAACGTTTCTCATGCTAGGACTGGATGAGAAACCAAAGGTTTCAACAAACTTTTAAACATAAAGAACTACTGAATATTTATCGAAACATTTATTTAAAATGACATTTTTAGTTATTTAAAAATGTGTTTCGGTGGTTGGATTAAAGGTAATGGAATCTATTTTTTGAACTCGTAACAATTACACTCCAATATAATAGGATTAATAATGGTTTGATTGAAAATAAATAATACTTTTGTTTTAACTCTGACGTAACGGTAATCTTTAGACGAAAAATTTATTTTGAAAAAAAACATTTTTAAATTTAAATAGGTATTTTTTATGACTTCTCAACATTAATCGATAGTTTAAGAGACAAGACGGTTATTTATTAGATTATTCTTAACCAATGTTGAAATATTGTTACTACTTTTCAATGCTATTTTGTTAATATTCTAAATGATAAAATGAATCAAACGTTTTTTTAACGAGGATTATTATCGTTTATTGCCCAATAATGACTTTTTGATAGTTTTAGAACTTATTCGTAATTATCATTATAATACACTTATAATAAAAGTAATAAATATATACTTTTAAAGTTGAAACAAATATTTATTTTTATTCATTATTTGTTGAAATAAGGGTGTCTTTTTATGACCGAATGCAAAAGTAAAAACTACAAATAATACAACAGACAAACAAAACTGTAATAACGTAGTAATTTTGTATAAGCTATAGGTTCATTCAGAGTTGTACCACAAGGGTAGGAATAATATTCATCTCTAATAAAAACAGGAAGCCAAATAGCTTTCTCCAAATAATATAAGCTATTTTATGGGAGGTTACTGAGTAGGTATACCAGTATTATCGAGGTGGAAATTTAGGAGATACTGGTCACTCGTGTTTAAACATGTCAAACGCGAGTACACAAAAAAACCATTTACAACACTTGGAGTCAAAGGATAACACATCTTACTGCCTTTGTATTTCTAAACTGTCGGGTTTACAACATAACGTGAAATATCTCTTTGAAGATAAACTTACACAACATTAAACACAAGATATCTCAATAATATTTCAAATTAAATGTAAACTCCAACTTACGAAATTGAAATTTACTATAATATTCCTGCCTCCTACCTATCACAATAAAAGACAATGAAATGTACATCATTAGTCATTTATATTGTAACAGCTTAAAAATTATATTTATATTGTGACTTGAATACAGATGTATTTTATGATAGAATCTAAATACTATATCTTTGTAACTAATGTTTTTTGTAACGAATTTCATCATCGTTTATGATGTTTTAACCACGTTAACCATTATTTCTCCACAAAAACGCAGCCTTTCTCTGTTAGATATATTTCAATTAGGCAATAAATATAAAATAAATAAACAATCAATTGCACATAATCTATTTACAACATCTGATGCTATAATCATCTAGTACGTATATTAATCACCATCCGGTAAATACGGCTTACTTATTATGAAACCCACTGTCGTCTAATTTCCATTAGAAAATCATTAAATCTAGCAAAGCAACTGGAGCGAAGCCCATGTAACTTTTACCATGTCTGATATTTTTTCAGCAGTCTTACGCTTTTAAGGTTTAAAATGAATGTAGGTAAGCTATCTTGTGTCTTGCTCGAGAAAATTCTTGGCACCGATTCGCTTCCGGAATTAAATATATATATATATATATATATATATATATATATATATATATATATATATATATATATATATATATATATATATCATACAACTTTAAACCTACGTCAAACAAACCACCTTCTTATGTTGTACTTTATGCTTATTTGAATTCACCACATTATTATATTAGAAGGATACTAGGCTACTTACGAGGAAGTTTTATTAACTGCCCAGGTAAATAGATTATTTTATAATAATTATTATTATTAATATTATTATATTGGAGATGTAATAACGTAATGCGTATGTGAAATTCGGTGATATACGAAGTACAATAATAACTCTCTTATTCTTCCCTCTATCATCCGGATCGTTGTTTTTTCCGGCACATTTTCAAAATACATCAATACAGTACCCTTCTTCGTTGTTACAAGATGTGACTCATCGCAAATCTCAAATAACCAACCTAACCAAGAAAAGGTTTGAGAAAAAGTTAACTTTCCATGTAGTAATGCGGCAGCCGTTTTTGCAAGGCTCTTAACGTTTGTTGATGGTGACAAATGCTACTCAGTTCCATTTGATACATTCAAAATATGTTCAAAAACGGTCATCGCAAATGGCAGTTAGATATCCGAAATTAGAAAAGAAATCAATAGAACAGTATGAATTTGTTTGCCTCTTTATAGTTAGGTGTTTGTTTTATTTTAACGCTGTATGAACGAAAATTGTTTTTATCAATGAACTTATTTACTCTCTTCAGTTTTTTTTCTTATTAATATTTTGTGCTTGTCTTTTTATGGATACGTACGGAAATACAGTAGTTGGATACAATGTAATATTGAAGGTAAGATTCAAAAAAAACTATCAAATTTTCGTGATAGATAGCATAACGTTATGCACAGTAGTTACTGTATATATGTATATATATATATATAATAGAATATAGAGGCTAGGTCTTATTATCCAGAAATTTTCGATAACGGTCAATATGCTAACCCCGAGGGTGTCGGATGTTAGAGCTTTTACTATAATAAAATCTCACTTTATTTTGCTAAACGTATTGCCCACTACTCCACTGGGCTTCCTACTTTATTACAGGCCAATATGAAAATCGTTTTTACTAATAACAACGACCTCTTATTCTGTAACTTGCCATTTGTGGTTCCTTTCAGTAAGTCTCTCTGTTAATAATGCCCAAGTATAGTTCTATCTAGTGAAACTTTGCCTAAAAATAAATAAATATTTCGACAGACAACTTTTTCAGGAACCAAACAACAATTGACTTCAATTTGACTCATAATTTTGTAGTTTATTTTGATTTTGAATAAGAGACAACCAATAATAAGATACCCATAGAAAAAAATCTTTCTTTAATTTTATATATCACCTTATTCATATTTGTATACATTTTAGCTTGTAACTATAAACAAAAACGCATCATGTGTGTATAAACAAAGTGTGTAAACATATATATATATATATATATATATATATATATATATATATATATATATATATATATATATATCCAAAATAATTATAAACATAATTTTTATTAAAACACCCAAATAGATGTTGCTAATAATCGATAGCGTAATTCCAGTTTTGAAGGAACATGTTTATTACGTTGGACTAAATACAGCAGACTCCATCAGAATCTCGTTTCCTTTAAATTACGTTGTTGATGAAAACTAATGGCATTTATCTTTAAAATAATGGAAAAGTTGTTGTGCATGGGAAAATACTCTGTAGGAAGTCATCGTGCATTACGTTTATCATTTGGAAAAACCACGTTCAAGGTTTTATCATAAATGTACACCCATTTATACATTTCTCGTTTGCATTTAAAGTGTACAATTTTATTTAATGGAACATAATGTTCCTCTTAGATTCATACTTCAACACTATACATTTTATGTTTGGCATAAAGTTTGCAAGCCTGATTTGTTAAATACCCTAAATACTTTTTAATTAAATGTACACTTTAAAAACATAGTGGATTAAAAATATGACAGAATTATAAAAATATTTAAAAGGTTTTTTATTACTTTTATTAGGTAGATATTTAAATATCGCTGAAATATTTAAAGAACAAGGCTTAATACACTAAATCGTTGAAAATAATAGAGAATGTAAACACTAATATTTATTTAGAGTCACTTTTAAACTTTAACATAGGGATAAAAATTGTCTATTGTTGGCAGAGATGGGTAGAGGATAGCGCGCGCTCTCTGTACAGTTACGACTAAATGACATTATCTAGGAATAATGACAGTGCGTTATTGGAATAGTTCGAGTCTAGTTGCAGCATATTGTAATCATGAATAATGAAATATTATATAATTGTAAACGAAAGTACTCTGGCATGATCATCATGAAAATGAAGTGCAAAGAAAGCGCTATACATGTTTTTCCTCTCTGTAGCAGTAATAGAAACGTTTTAACATAATGATAAAGTTTTATTTGTAATTTTCTTTATAAATATTTTCATTTTATTTCCACTTTTATACTCTTAAATGCGTGGTTTCATTTAAATAAGATTGTGTTTCTTTAATGTTTTATTATTAGTATGTATTTTAAGAGATTTATGTATTTTTCTTATATCTTCCAAATTAAACATATGATGAAAAATTTTATATTCGTCCTAATGTTATTGGCTAATAAAATTCTCAAATGCTACAGTACTATAACAAAATGCTGTAATTTACTTCCAAACTATATATTAAATTAATTACATTTAAACTACCTATCTAAGCTATATATGTGTTTTTTAAACTTAAACATGCAATTACTAAACTATAAGCAACGTAATTATTGTGCACTGTGATAATCTGGTATGCCTCATCTCTTCTAAGACACCCATGTTACAAAACCTTTTACCAATTATTTTTAATTACCCAAAATTTTCAATCCGAAATCTGTTGAATGAACTTAGTCTAGTGAGCTTCTCAAATGCTTATCCTTCAGCAAATAGATTTCAACATAAATAGATTACTGTTTAGACCACAGTACCTAATTGCCTCGTTTGACGTTCATAAAAGAATCAAAGGTGCCACGCAGCGTTAAATAGTTCCAAAGTTGTACAATAAAAGAACCTGTGTTCTTATCAAGTTTAACAAACTCCTCCGAAATCTAGTTACACTGATATTGTGTCTTCTTCTTACATTTGTCCTATGCGACCCCATAAATACTTTACAGTTACTCGCTCTTTATATGTTAACATTGATATATTGATTTGTAATAGTAAAACTACTTTAGGTGCAGATCCTAAAGATAAAAGCCTTCCTATATTACTGTTAGAAATAATTGAGTTAATACAATGTTCTAGTTGTCCAATATTCTATATCCTAAACTTGTGTTGTAATTTGAACCATTTTGGTAATTTTAGTTACGAAAATTTTAACAATCGTTTAACACATTGGCCAGTATATTTCTGAAAGTTTGCAAGAAGAAAGAAATGTGATGAAAGAAAAAGAGAGATAATATAAATCACTTGGGCTTTCGATACATCAAAGCCACATAGAACACAAAGATAGAAGCATAATGAGGATCTACAACCTACCATTTGAAACCACTACGCTATGAATCGAGCTTCAGTCTCGTAATCCTAGCCCGGGTGACTAGCGTCAGACAGAGAGCTTGGTGTCACGAACAAACTTGCTGTAAGTAATGCGACCTCACTGTAAGAACTGAAGTTTTCACCGCCTCCTGTGACGAGATGAACTCCTACGATTTCGACTGCTTTTCAAACCTACTCGGGACCAATAGAACCTTCCGAACGGCCAAGTTTACCGTACCCCGTTAGTTCGGTCCAGTAGTGTAATCAGACCTTCATGCACTCTAGTCTGGCCGGAACTTAAGTCAGGACACTCTTAGGACGTAGTCTTAAGACCCGTTAGATCTTTAGCCATTTATGGCAGTGTGCTGAGATGTGTATAAATAGAAATTACAGAAAAGTAGAACATAGACAAAGAAGAAGAAGAGAGTGGCAGGAGGATACCTAGCCTCGCGACTTTAATCCTCCTCCCGAAAATACACATTATAAGAAGAAAACGGAGAGTCTACCCTAGCATGTTCTACGTTTTTGCCTACGTATAAGGTTTCTTATTAGCTACGTGAATTTTTAAATTTAATATAGGTTTATATATTTTATTCTTATTTTAATAGTGAACATGCTCTTTGGATAATGTATGTAAATAACGTTTCTAGCCTAATATATGTATTTACATCGACAACTCTGTAAAGATGTATAAAAAACCTTATTTTCTTTTTTTTATATACTATCCAATCAATGGTGCACTCTAGTACACTTTTCCTCAGAAGTTGAAAATATGCCTTTTCTGTCAATATCTTATGTAAGGGCGATTTCTCGGTAAAGATTAATGCATACTATATTTTATGGTTTGTTTGGAATAAATATTTGTGTAGGAAAAGTCAAAACCTGGGAAGTTTGGTTCCTATATTTTTTTTAAAGGATTTTATCGGTGAAAACCTATAGACCACAAAACGTATTGCAAATAACGCAAACTTGTTCGTTAAAAAAATCTGTTTACCAGCCGTTGGACCGGCAAGCAATATCAGACGTTGGTTTAACTGCTTTAATTTCTGTGGGTAGCAATTGAACTTTTATAAGCCGGTGTTTCGTGTGACGGAAAATATATCTCACCATATGGGGTTTATTTTTATATGTTATATACAAACAAAAATTCCACACTTTTTCTTTACTCAAACTACGACCGGAACTCCTCGCCTTTATTTTCCTCTGACGTGTTACTTTCCATTTCTTCTTATTTTTTTTTATTGTAATTAACATTCGTTTTCCACCTCCATTTCGTAGTTATAAATGTCTATCTTCTTTTATTTTCTATCGTGATAAACATTTGTTTTATATATAAGCCTAACTTATTGCAATACATCTGTCACTTTTTCCTACATATTTGTTGTTATTTATTCTAACTAAATTTATTAAAATTGTCAACTAACATCCTTATCTACAACTGTTATTTAGTTTTTATGTAATTCTCTGTTATAATCGACAACACTAATTATTATGTATTGTGATACGACCTATCGTAACAAATATTATTTTTTATATTAGTTACTTGATTGTTTGAGATAATTAACTTCAATTGTTATAACCGATAGGTGTTCGTGCTTGTTCCAGTTTATCTTGTGGTAGCTATAAATGTCTATCTTCTTTTATTTTCTATCGTGATAAACATTTGTTTTATATATAAGCATAACTTATTACAATACTTCTGTCACTTGTTCATACATATTTTTTGTTATTTATTCTAACTAAATTTATTAAAATTGTCAACTAACATCCTTATCTACAACTGTTATTTAGTTTTTATGTAGTTCTCTGTTATAATCGACAACACTAATTATTATGTATTGTGATACGACCTATCGTAACAAATATTATTTTTTATATTAGTTACTTGATTGTTTGAGATAATTAACTTCAATTGTTATAACCGATAGGTGTTCGTGCTTGTTCCAGTTTATCTTGTGGTAGTTATAAATGTCTATCTTCTTTTATTTTCTATCGTGATAAACATTTGTTTTATATATAAGCATAACTTATTACAATACTTCTGTCACTTGTTCATACATATTTGTTGTTATTTATTCTAACTAAATTTATTAAAATTGTCAACTAACATCCTTATCTACAACTGTTATTTAGTTTTTATGTAGTTCTCTGTTATAATCGACAACACTAATTATTATGTATTGTGATACGACCTATCGTAACAAATATTATTTTTTATATTAGTTACTTGATCTTTTGAGATAATTAACTTCAATTGTTATAACCGATAGGTGTTCGTGCTTGTTCCAGTTTATCTTGTGGTAGTTATAAATGTCTATCTTCTTTTATTTTCTATCGTGATAAACATTTGTTTTATATATAAGCATAACTTATTACAATACTTCTGTCACTTGTTCATACATATTTGTTGTTATTTATTCTAACTAAATTTATTGAAATTGTCAACTAACATCCTTATCTACAACTGTTATTTAGTTTTTATGTAGTTCTCTGTTATAATCGACAACACTAATTATTATGTATTGTGATACGACCTATCGTAACAAATATTATTTTTTATATTAGTTACTTGATTGTTTGAGATAATTAACTTCAATTGTTATAACCGATAGGTGTTCGTGCTTGTTCCAGTTTATCTTGTGGTAGTTATAAATGTCTATCTTCTTTTATTTTCTATCGCGATAAACATTTGTTTTATATATAAGCATAACTTATTACAATACTTCTGTCACTTGTTCATACATATTTGTTGTTATTTATTCTAACTAAATTTATTGAAATTGTCAACTAACATCCTTATCTACAACTGTTATTTAGTTTTTATGTAGTTCTCTGTTATAATCGACAACACTAATTATTATGTATTGTGATACGACCTATCGTAACAAATATTATTTTTTATATTAGTTACTTGATTGTTTGAGATAATTAACTTCAATTGTTATAACCGATAGGTGTTCGTGCTTGTTCCAGTTTATCTTGTGGTAGTTATAAATGTCTATCTTCTTTTATTTTCTATCGTGATAAACATTTGTTTTATATATAAGCATAACTTATTACAATACTTCTGTCACTTGTTCATACATATTTGTTGTTATTTATTCTAACTAAATTTATTAAAATTGTCAACTAACATCCTTATCTACAACTGCTATTTAGTTTTTATGTAGTTCTCTGTTATAATCGACAACACTAATTATTATTTATTGTGATACGACCTATCGTAACAAATATTATTTTTTATATTAGTTACTTGATTGTTTGAGATAATTAACTTCAATTGTTATAACCGATAGGTGTTCGTGCTTGTTCCAGTTTATCTTGTGGTAGTTATAAATGTCTATCTTCTTTTATTTTCTATCGTGATAAACATTTGTTTTATACATAAGCATAACTTATTACAATACTTCTGTCACTTGTTCATACATATTTGTTGTTATTTATTCTAACTAAATTTATTAAAATTGTCAACTAACATCCTTATCTACAACTGTTATTTAGTTTTTATGTAGTTCTCTGTTATAATCGACAACACTAATTATTATGTATTGTGATACGACCTATCGTAACAAATATTATTTTTTATATTAGTTACTTGATTGTTTGAGATAATTAACTTCAATTGTTATAACCGATAGGTGTTCGTGCTTGTTCCAGTTTATCTTGTGGTAGTTATAAATGTCTATCTTCTTTTATTTTCTATCGTGATAAACATTTGTTTTATATATAAGCATAACTTATTACAATACTTCTGTCACTTGTTCATACATATTTGTTGTTATTTATTCTAACTAAATTTATTAAAATTGTCAACCAACATCCTTATCTACAACTGTTATTTAGTTTTTATGTAGTTCTCTGTTATAATCGACAACACTAATTATTATGTATTGTGATACGACCTATCGTAACAAATATTATTTTTTATATTAGTTACTTGATTGTTTGAGATAATTAACTTCAAATGTTATAACCGATAGGTGTTCGTGCTTGTTCCAGTTTATCTTGGGGTAGTTATAAATGTCTATCTTCTTTTATTTTCTATCGTGATAAACATTTGTTTTATATATAAGCATAACTTATTACAATACATCTGTCACTTTTTCCTACATATTTATTGTTATTTATTCTAACTAAATTTATTGAAATTGTCAACTAACATCCTTATCTACAACTGTTATTTGGTTTTTATTTAGTTCTCTGTTATAATCGACAACACTAATTATTATTTATTGTGATACGACCTATCGTAACAAATATTATTTTTTATATTAGTTACTTGATTGTTTGAGATAATTAAGTTCAATTGTTACAACCGATAGGTGTTCGTGCTTGTCCCAGTTTATTTTATTTTATTATTATTTTGTTGTTGTTGTTGTAGTACCAAACCTAACTTACATCCCAGTTACATATATCTATCCATTCCGTAATAGAGGTTTTCTCCTATCACTAAAATTTCCCTGAACAGTGTTACTCTAATTTCCCGTCTTTTCCCCTCTGGATAATTCGTTTTATCCTCAACTAAACCTTCCTATCATCTAAGCTGCTACATTAAAGTCCTACATATTCTAAGCGATGCTACCTAGCCAACTGCATATTTCAGCATATGAGTTGACTTCTTTTAGAAAGCCTATAAAATATATTTATATTTTGTTACTAATATAATATATTATATATTTTTATATAAACATTTACAATCAATCATAAAACTTTAAGCTGTAATATTCATTTGATATAGTCATCTCTTCAATGTGTTTATTTCATTTTGTGAGTTTAAACATATTTTCTAAATTCCCAAACAATTATTGGCATTATACAGAAAACAAACGAAATTGTTTCGGCAAATAACTTATTGCATTTAATCAGTTATACCAAAAATGTATCGATCGATCACCTTAGTTATGTCATAAACGTACAATTTATATATACATTGTATAATAAATTAAAAATACTCGTATTTCAAAAACAAGAATACTTCTAATGCATATATTATACAAAGCTTTTCGCCTATAAAACAGTAACAGCATCTTTAGGGAAATAATTATCTAACAAAATAGATAAATATATTCCTGAAGATGCTGGTACTATTTTATCGGCGAAAAGCTTTGATTAATATATGCATTAGAAGTATTCTTGCTTTTGAAATATTTTTAATGTATTTACTATATTACAAGAAAACATATCACCATATATAATATAATATAATATATATGTAATGAGTAGGTACTATCCAGAGTACATTCGTTCATTTTGAGGTGCATAAAATTGCAGATACGTTTCATTAGAATCTAGCATTGACGTGGTGAACCGAAAAACAGTTGAAGTCCGAAATTAAACATTTTTAAATAAATGAAACGAGCTAATATACAGTTGAACCTGAACAGTGGCCATAATAATACTTAGGCATTAGCCTAATAGTTAACATAGGGTATTTCCATCTCACGAGCTATCTTAAACACGCATTTGGATTTTTCGATTGGTGTCATAGGTTTAAGCAATAACAAGAACATAATCAAAATCTTTATTTATTTCGTCAAAAATTTTATTTCATGTTTTTCCCCTCTTTAACTAGAACTACGATTTTATTTTCACGTGACATCCTAATTGATAAATGAAAATCAATACTGAAATTTACATACAGTTTATTGGCTTACAGTTATTGCTAAGAATATGTTATTTAAAACGTTTTTTTTAAATTTTCTACCAACAATACCAATAGAAAAAAACATTATGTCGATTAATAAAATAGCAAAATAAAAAACTTCGAAAAAATGAAATGGTAAAGTTTTCCCATTATGTTACGTTTTCCATCGAAAAGTTTGACTGGTTGGTGAAATAGGTACTTAGGTGTGTTTTAGGAGGTAAGTTGCGACAAGAAGTGCCGTAAATTCAAAGGAACTACAGAAGTTCGCAAACAAGTTTCGAGTGAGGACAATCTGCGCAAAAACAGTAATATCTGACTCTTATGAAATGCCACGTCAAGTTTACTTTTGACGTTCGCTTACGATTATTAAGGCAGTCATGGAGCACTATCTGTCATACGTTAAACCCTTTCGAAATGTTTATCCTTTCTATTACGCATTACCAAAATAGGATTTTGTAGCCTATATTCACATTAATTCACATTAATAACGAATAGTTATTATCTGGAATACAACCGTTCATTCTGCAGTGCATAAAATCACAGCTCCAACGTTTCGCTAGAACCTCTTCTAGCATTGTCGAGGAGAACCCAACTATAGTTGAATAGCGAGCAACAATTGTCGTTGGGTTCACTTCGTCAATGCTAGACAAGATTCTAGTGACACTTTCTTAACTGCGATTGCATGCAATGCAGAATGAACGGATCTACTCTAGATATTAATTTTATATCATATTTTCTATCCGTTATATATATATGTAGAATATCAAATATGTTTTCCTGTTAGAATTATTTTTAAGATTAAATATATACACTAATTACTGGAATAAGTTATTGAATAATACACTCAAAGCTTTTCGTTGGTTGACATTACCAACATCCTCAGGAATTACAATACTAAGAATTTTTATTTAATCTTAAATATATATATATATATATATATATATATATATATATATATATATATATATATATATATATATACCTAGACTATCCCCTACGTCATTCTAGTTTAAGTGTAGAAAACGGACAAAATTCTGTAGAGGAAAAAGCCTCAACCTCAATTCAAAACTTTATTACCATTTTTAAGCGCATGGAGATAGCGTAACTCGAACAACTGGGCTAATCTCCCAGATGTTTCGGGACATATGAGTATCGAGTGCGTGGTCAAAGAACCTGTCTTGGAAATGGGCAGCGACCACATTACTCGGACGTTTGCACCTGACCAGGCCCACCAAACTATGATGGAATGATCAGGGTCAGTAACATCGGGAGCTCAGATCTGGTACCCAGATGGCTCCAAGATTGACTTCGGCACTGGAGCGGGGGTGTATTGTAAAAACTCAAGGGTAGAACTAGTTTTTTCCTTGGGGAGGCATACCTCTGTCTTTCAGGCCGAAGTATATGCTATAAATGCCTGTCTGGGAGAGATAGCGAGAAGGGAAACACATGGGGCCCGGATTGCTATTTTCTCCGACAGTCAGGCAGCAATTAAGGCACTAAACGGACACGTGGTCACCTCGGCCATAGTCAGGGAGTGCCTAATTAACCTACAAGCTCTGGCAAGGCACAATCAAGTCAAGATTGGTTGGGTGCCAGGGCATAGGGGAATACTTGGAAATGAAGCCGCAGATGCGCTGGCCAGGGAGGGGTCCTCGACTCCCCTGATTGGACCGGAACCTGCGGTGGGTATTTCCAAATCCATGGTCAGGATGACAGTGCGAAGGTGGATGGCTGAAAGACACTGTGAGCACTGGATCAGGGCCGAAGGGATGAGACACAGTAAGCTAACCCTTAGGAGACCTTCCTTGGGGCTGCAGAAGAGTCTCATCTATCTGTCTAGGAGGGAATTAAGGATAGCCACAGGACTACTCACGGGACACTGTGGACTAAGGAAACATTTGCATAAAATGGGTATCTACAAGGATGAACCAGTGTGCAGATTGTGCGGGCAGGAACAGGAGACTGCCACACACATTATTTACAGATGTGGAGTACTTGCTGAGAGGCGCTTCAACCTCTTTGGTGATGGAACGGCTTTGGTGGATGCTGAAGGTAAAACTCTAGTCAGGAAACTCCTAAACCTGGTAAGAGGGAAGGGGTTATTTGACTAGATCAGGGAGGTAAGTACAATATACCTTAAGGTAGCAGTGCTTCGGGCAATTCAAACCCGCTCCCAAGGTAAAAAAAAAAAAAAAAAAAAAAAAGAGGACAATCTGCGCAAAAACAGTAATATCTGACTCTTATGAAATGCCACGTCAAGTTTACTTTTGACGTTCGCTTACGATTATTAAGGCAGTCATGGAGCACTATCTGTCATACGTTAAACCCTTTCGAAATGTTTATCCTTTCTATTACGCATTACCAAAATAGGATTTTGTAGCCTATATTATTTGTTTAAGAATACAATATTTTATTTAAGAAGTTTAATAATTATTTACCTAACAGTGTTGCTAAATAAGAAATCATAAAGTTGTAGTATATACGGACATATTAGAAGTTAAATGTAAAAATAATCATTTTTATGTCGGTAAAATAGGTTATTTATATAACTACAATTGTATTATTGTGAAGCTTTAAAGAAACAATCCCTGTTACATATTTTGTATGAAAAAAAATTAATAATAGTGTACTATTTATGAGAAAACATTATTATTTTTGTTATACTTATATGTAATGGGGCAACTTGGTCCAGATGAGTCAAGTCTAAACCCAAATATTGAATATTATAGCAACCATACCTGTAACAAAAAAAGAAAAGGAAAATATAAATTATATTCGTCCATGAGAACAACAGAAGCTTATTCTAATATTTAAAGAAATATTATTCGAGAAAAATGTTGAATGGAGTTTTATATAATGAAGATGAGTTTTATAACTAGAAACAATATATATTTTGTAGGGGTTATCAAAGTAAAAACCCTGATAGAAAAGTTATATTTGTATAAGAGATTATAAATTTGATATATGAATATACTTTAGAGAGAGTTATCGTAATAGTCTCTACAGAACTTACAAGGCTTAGAATTATATCTTGGGCTACACAGTAAGTAATTTCAAATTTATTTAAACACATTTTACATTAATAATTTTAAATATATATTTTTATTCTAAAATAAAAAAAATTAGTCCTTTATATTAAAATTTTAATAAAACTCGATTAACCTGTATAAAATTATAAGTTTTTAAAGTGATGCACTCGGGCACACACAATAAGTAAACGTAATCCTTATGTAAAAGTAAAACCTAATTAAGTGGCGCGCGCGCGCACATACACACACACACACATACACAGTAGACGAAATCCCTGTGTAAAACTATAACTTATTAAAGTGGTCCGCGCGCGCACACACACACACACACGCACAAACACACACACACACACACACACAGTAGACGTGATACTTATTCCGTTGAAACCATGTAGGTAGAGATTAGCACGGGGACGGGCGTCTTAGTCGTCCAAGAAAAGGCTCACAACAACTTTAAATTGAATGGGCTCAAGTTTTTACAACTACCCGTCAACCACGTGGGTGTTGTAACTGCCATAAAGGCGTCACAAGTAAAGGTTACCCAGCAACGCTTGATGCCCTTGAAGTTTCAGTAAATTAGGTTGGATTGAATTTTCATTATTGTCTCCAAGCTAGAGCCGGAGATGATATGAGCTGCAACACACTGTATAACTTGAAACACTTTTAAATATGAACAGACGCTTGGTCTTGTTTGCATAAAAGGTCGAAAGGTGAACCAAAACTTTACCTACAATAAACAAAATGATCAAGAAATAGAACAATATATACATACCCTTTGTAGTTGTATTTATATATTGATAGGGCTTCGTAATATTGAATTGGTTTCGTAAAACTTATGAACTTAAAAAATATTGGGATAGGCATCTATAAAGAATTGTGATAGTAGCTTTCTTTTCACCAATAATGCACTAGATGCAGGCTAATAAAATATTTATTGACTCAATATATTGCCATTTATTACAATTATCTCTTGACAAATACTAAAAATCGTTACAAAAAAAATTGATATATTCAGTAAACTATTTATCTGCTATTTATAATTCCATAAAGTTTTCGATGGTTACCAATTTAAATAAATATTTTCGATTAGATACACAAATATTAATGTGAACAGAAATTAAAAATATCACAAAAATACGAAAATGATTTTAGCTTTATGACGCATTCAATGAGTTGTTAGTATTCAGAAGAGCAGCTTTTATATTAAATATAATAATTTTAGAGCAAAACGTGTTGGATACTGAATGAAAATATATAAATTATGAGCACCATACAAATTCAAGCACTTATCATATATATCATATATTTTAACAGTTTTTGAAATTCCGTCTTTAAAAAAATTTGCCGCCTCAGAACGTAGCCAAGCTTTCACAGCGTTTTAAAGGTCTTTATCACTCGCAAACCTCTGAGATGCAAGCCACCGCTTCATGTACGAGAAATGATGGAAATCACTAAGAGCCAAGTCCGGGCTGTAGGGGGGTTGGTCAAAAACGTCCAAATCGAACTTTTCCAAAAGTTCAGTTGTTTTTTGAGCTGTGTGAGGGCGGGCATTGTAATGGACAAACACAACGCCAGATGTCAGAAGACCACGATGCTTGTTTTGAATCACTCGTCGTAGCCGTTTTAAGGTTTCACAATAATCTGCAGCTGTAATGGCCGTACCACGCTCCATAAATTCAACGAGCAAGATGGCCTTATCATCCCAAAAAACTGTAGCCATTAAATTTCTCGCTGAAAAGGATTGGCGAGCTTTCTTTGGCTTGCTTGGCGAAGCGGTATGACCCTATTGCATTGACTGTTGTTTTGTTTCGGCATTCACATTGGCTACCCAAGTCTCATCTCCTGTAACGATCCTGTTCAAAAATGTTTCTCCTTCAACGTCATACCGAGTAAGAAAGTCTATGGCAGAACTCATTCTTTTCATTTTTGATCATCGGTGAGCACTTTTGGAATCCAACAGGCACAAAACTTGTGATAGCCTAGTTTTTCTGTCACTATCTCATGCACAAGACTTCCAGAAATTTCAGGAAAATGATCTGAAAGTTCCGAGATTGTGAAGCGACGGTTCTCGCGAATTTTCTCATCCACTTTGTTCACCAAGTCATCACTGACGAGAGATGGCCTACCACTCCGGTCTTCATCGTGAACGCTCGTTCTTTCATTTTTCATCTTCCACGATGCTCTCCCTTACACAGCTAGAAGCGTACAGAACGGCTGCGCACACCGATGTGAGAATGGCGGCGCTACCTCCACTACTTATCGCGCCACGCCCAAACGGCGGTTACTTTGTGGACCACCCTCGTAAAAATACCTTGAAGTGTTTTTTAAACATTCTGTGAATATTCTATTTTTAGAACAGATCTAGTAGAAAAAAGAAAGGTTTAGTCAAGTGCGCTTAGTGTTTGCAGTGTTTACATATATCTCGCTTTATGATGCTCCCGAACGTGTGACCATTGTAGCCAGAGGAAACGTAGAGTGAAAGAAGTTAGCTTAACCAAATGGTGAGATTTTTTAAAAGTAATCATGAAAATTGGATTGATTTAAGGATATTTCACATACAAATTCTGTCAATAAATTAAGATGTTAGTAAATTAGTTATTTACATAGCCAAAATATAAACTTCATTTTTTTAATATTTTATTTCATCTAAAATAATTTTAAAACAATGATTTTAATAGCAGTTTAACTATATGCCTTAATCTCTGAATAAAACGTTTAGTAATAATAAAATAAATCTATTTCCTAGTATTTGTCGAAAGTTCCCGTACCTCCGGCTAGATCATAAAGTATATGTGGTGTGACGCCTATTACAGAATACTCATATTTATTTTAGATACTAAATAGCGGGTCGGTTTGGTATTTCCAACTAAAATAATACCTACCATCATTACTCACAACCCCGTGCTCGATGATTAGCCTGCATATAACTTACCGCATCCATTCATCTTCCGCACATTCATATTCATCTTTCATCTTGAAATATTTCATTAATATGTCGTCCATGGCCGTGATTTATTATGGGTTACAATGTTTCATTATACGGACTCATTTATTCCAGTATGTGTCATTACTTGTAAACTTGGCAACGTGTGGCTTTTATCTCACTCCATACTGGCAACACCTTGTATATTGTTTAAATTTATAACAGGCATACATTCGTAAATAAATTTAAAACCATAGCTGATAAAAATTATACGTGTAATTGTTTTATGTATATTACTGGTACAGCACCGCTATCATTTTATAGCTATATTCATTTCAGATTTTTAACATTTTATGAAATCAAACTCAATGTGCGCTAAACTGTATTTTAATAGACAAAATTAAAGAGTCATTTCGTTGCAGGAAAGATTATTAAAACCATTCGACAGGTTTCGGTCATTTAAATAATGCATAAGAATTCAATGGTATAATTAATATTTTAATTTCAGTTTTTAACTAATATCACAAATTTTGACAAAAATAGCCGTTTTTATTTCGCATTGTATTTAATACCTGGCTGGCTCATATTTGGGTGTTGAGTAGAGCTGGTAATTAAAAACATTGCTTACTATAAACTAAGTATAATATAGAACAGTAAAAGGGTTCTAATCAACTAGTGGAGCAAACCTATTTAGAAAATCATGTGCACAAAGACTAAAGAAGAATCTTTAGTAAATTAAAGTATTAAAGAACATAGTACATTGAGTCTGAAACTACTATATTAGAGAATAAGTAAAACGTTTAACTGGGAACATAGATAATTAAATTGTATCGGTCGAAACTCTTAAAACATCACTGTTAATATTTACATTTTTTGTAGGCGATTTAGTGTTTGTATTATTGGAATTAGAAATTTTGAAAAGTTAAAAAATCCTTTGTATATTATTAATTCTTTACATAATATATAAATGTAATGGTTTTCATACACAAAAAATCAAATATTTAAGGAAAATAAGTTATAGTAACACCTAAGACTATACAATATTTACTTTTACCGCCGAGGGCCCGCATTTTGCACTCAATAAAAGTAACAGATAATCACGGATTTTATTAAAATATTTTCTTACATGATATGAACTAAATACCAAAATACTGAGATCACAGTTCATAATATACAAGAGAGATATGAATCAAAAGGAAAAAGGATTTAAATGGCTGTTTATAAATATTCAATTATTTAGTTTAATGTTATCACAGAGCATTTTATGTTTTTACAATACCCTACGTTCGATTTTCTTTCCGAAAATCCTTATTAATCTAAGATTATTGAGTTTTATCTCTTGAAAAGGACCTTTGAAAAGATAATCGAAACGAAGAGTATTGTAAAAACAAGAATTGGTGTATGATCAGTCATTGACCTAAAAAATTGAATATTGTATAAAATAACATTACAAAATTAGATAAACTTTACCGAATATTTATTTAATTTTTTAATGTTGGTGTGGTACATTCAGGAATTAAAGTAAATAGAAGATTAGAAATAAATTTAAATGCCTTCTCGATAGAAGTTCAAAGTGAAATACAGGTTGTAATGTAAGTAAAACGAGGGTAATGGAGGATATGTTCGACATGTGGGTTAGCAATAATCCGCTTTACTGCAAGGCTTAACTATAGTCTTCAGCACGCCACGATCCCAAGTCCCAGTCATATATCTTACTATCAAAGTGCATCGGTAGAGTAAAACCTCATCTTTCATTGACGGTATCAGACTTTAGGGTATAAACCATCATTCGTGATATGCTTGGATTTGAGTGAATACTCAGGCCAACGCCTAAACGATTCCAGTTTAGGGTATTTCAAACGAGGCCATTAATGCCAGAGACTATATCTTGAATAAAATTTCTTTAATGATTTATAGCTGCTTATATAAGTTCTCATTTCTCTCCTAAAATATGTTTTGTTAGGATTATATGTTTCATGTTGAGAGATTAGCTTCCTGTATTGTAAATTCAGGATATTTCTAGGCCTGAGTTCATATTCCTGTGTTTTCAATTTATTACAAGTAAAATATTAAATTTAAATGATCATTCACCATAAATAAAAATAGAAAAAAACAATAAAACTCACTATTTAGATATATTTATTTATTTATCTTTACAAATATTTATGTTGATGTTTAACTAAACGTAATGAGTAAGCTCTATTAGACCTAAATACCACAACAATTAATTCTTTACATAAGTAGCTGATTTTTTTGCAGAACTTATGCTATTTTTATATATATAGTTCGTACTAATTCTGATACTATCGTTCATGGAAATAATTATCCAAGTAAATTTTAAAATATTTGTGCCTATTTTCATGTAGACTCTTAGATTAAAGGACGTAAAAGTGTAAAATAAAATATTTATTTTACACAACGTTAAGGGTTGATACTTGTTTTATATATAACACTAAAAGTAGTCAAATAAAAAGGGAAAGTCATAGGTTGAAGGGGAGAATATATAGAAGTAATGTGAACGTATATTATGTTTAAAAGGTATTTTCGCACTTATTTATTCAATATTTATGTTATTATTGTTATGATAAGGAAATAGTCTGATTGTATATTATATTAAACAATAATCAAAAGAAACAATTTCTTTGTTGAGTATTTAGATTGTTCTAAATGTTGCTTAATTTTATTTTAACACTTACCAATACAATAGAAATCGTTAATTTTATCATTGTTCCTTACAATTTCCCCATCGATTAACCAAAAAAATTCATTCAAAAATGAATAACAATCTACATTTGAAGAGTCAGTTAAAGCATTGAGTTAAACCGCAGAATATTGCATCATGCTGAAAACATAAATCTGTTATGATGATAAATATTAGGCTAGTAAAGCTAGAAATGATTAATTTCTTTTATTGAAGCAGGCTACATATGTTTTTACTTCAGAACATAAATGAATCTTATCCACATAATAGAACTATATAATTGTTTTTAAACATCTGATTACGCAGATATAATTGTATTTTTCCCCGTCTAAGGAAAATCCTTGGTAGGTAACTAGCACAGAGTATTACAGACTAAGTCAATGGTTGTCTTGGTGACCAAAATTCTCCAACTTCAAAATAAACGTTATTTTTTAGATTTATATACATTACAAAATCCATTAAAATATTTCTAAATATCGTTTCGCCATATGTACATCACTCGCGGTTAATTATTACCAATATAACACAAGCATATTATTATTTACTTCCAATTTGAAAGTGAACATGAATTTGAATATGAAGGAAGATTTTATAATTTTTATAAATTACATACATCATCTTTATGCACTCGTAATTTATTGTAAGTTCATTAATTTCTACTTTTGTACGATTCAACTGTGTAACAGTTAGCCTATTATTATTGACGAGATAGATTGAACATGTAAATGTAGGAAGAATCAAAGTGTAAATGAGCCCCTCCTAATTACAGTTATGATAATAAAGAGGTGATTTATTTTACACCCCTTGTAAAATTACCCTATGGAAAATATGTGGAATGAGGCAGGACTAAAGGAGGAAGAGAATCCTTCTATGGCACTGTAAAGAGGGAATATGTTGTCCTATTTAGTCTATATATTAAGACGTATGGTAGCGTAGTATGAAATAGCTGAATTATTTCTACCTTTATTCGTAGTGGGAAGGGTAGTCATTTACCCCCACGACATTTAATATTTTAAGCCATATATTTATTTATATATAATTTCGGTTGTATGGCATTTGCCGTTGTTATCCAATTCCTAAGCTTTGCCTCCATTTTTTCTATTATAGTAAGGTTTCAGCAATAAGTTTCATTCACTTATGGATTTATTAACGACCCCCTTGTTAGTCTAGATCTTTTATCCGGTGGCATCCATTCCAAAGCAACTGTTGGTAATCTTCCTTCCGACATCCTCTTTTCATGTCCGAATTGTATCAGCTGTCTCCTGTAAATCTCCTTTGGACTCTCTCCTTCTTCTCTATCATGGCCCTAATAATTACGTTTGCCCTATGTTCTCGTCTAGAGATTTGATATGATCTCCTAATAGCGTCCTTTTATACTTCGTTAACTCTCCTCTTGTCTGCTTGTGACAATACCCACGTTTCTTATCCGTATGTAAAGATACTCTTTACTAGAGTGTTATATATTCGTTTCTTCCGTCTTCTTTTTATTTCTTCGTTCCACCCTATTCCTTTTAGTCGTTTCACTGTTCTTCATCCCTGTACTATTCTAAGTCGTATTTCTTCCCTTTCATTACCACCCTTTGTTATTTCCTCTTCTGAGTTTGTCACATATTTTGTTATCATTCGGTTTCCAACGCACACGTATTTTGTTATATCTATGTTGATTTGCAGGCCTTTTTTGTGTCATAATAGTTGCAGTTCTCCTTTTATTTTTCGTGTAATACCCTATTTTTTTCGTAGCTTAGTTCATTTCCCGGTAAATCCTTCCTGGTTCCGATGCTGAAGTTTAGCTCCTTTTGTCTTATAGTCTTCTCCGAAGAATAGGGAGCAGCCCTTTTGCTTGAACCCTTGGTAATTTGATTCATCCCGGGTATTTTATTTCTCCAGTGCCCGCCATATTTGGTAAACGTTCTCTGATCCGCCACCTGG
>JBAIZL010000008.1:18047215-18057215 GCA_036971475.1 Prosapia bicincta
GCTGCTTATTATACATCATAAATAAAAAATGTAAGTATTCATGAAGCGCTGTAATGCTACCAATAATATGGTTTATGCTCATGAAAAACTTCAGTTAGAACAACATTAGAGATCAACATTCCGACCATCACTATTTTTAAGAAAGGAATAAAAATGGTAATAGTTTCTAATCTAAAAGCCTACATATTTTATCTAATTTATGTACTCACGATGTTATATTTTTAAAAGCATTTTTCCATATTAATGTACTGTTAAAAAAAATTAATTTAGAAGATATTCAAACTCAGTTGAAAAAAATTGCTTTTAAGGGTTGTTGGTTATTATAAAGGCCATTGTAAAATGTAAAACCAAAACAATAAAATAGTCATATCTTATTATTTAATAAAATTTAAAAAAATATTTATATAATTTATCACTTATGATAAATACCCGTGATATTTTTTAGTTGTCGCTATCTTTTAATTCATCTCTACGTCTAAGTAGAAACTGCATTCATACTTATTTTCTTTAATTTCTAATTTTGTTTTTTATAACTTGTAATGTTTGTTTCTTTTTATTAATATAAACATACTTAAAAAAAACCTTTCAATGATTTCTATTCTGTTAGGGTAGACTGCGTTTTATAACTGTGAGTGAATTTTATATAAAAACACTAATATTTGAAAATACTTAAAATTATCGACTATAAATACTACAATGAAATAGAAAAACACAACGAAAACCCATGCGAAAATTTTTATAAAGTTATTTCCCTTCAGAAAATCCCCATTTTCTGTATTCATGCAAAAAAAAATTATAACATTCAATTTGCAAATAGGTTCTTCCCGTGACATCGTATTTAAAACATTAACAACCAATTGAACTATTGCTTTCTTTCACGGAATTTTCATAAAAAGGAAACCAGTATAACCATAAGGTAACATAATATATTTTCCCAACCCCCTTTACTCCTGAGTTATGTATGGATATTGTAGGGGTACCATTTATTTAACATTAGCTGAGACCTCCAATTCTACAGAATCGTTCGCAGCATTATATGTCCTCAAATATTTCCACGAAAGAAATGCATATAGAAATGTTCTCCGAGATATCCTCTGATACGATCTGAAACAATCTGCGGACCCAGCTTTTCGTCCTAAAACAATCAATCAGTACTCTGGTTGCAGAGGATTCCCTCCTTAAAATACTTTATATATATAAGTAAATCGGTTGACAGCCTTTTTGATGTCACGATGGTAGTGCAGGCGGTGGATGTTGATGTCAGTACCAATGGTTTTGTTGGTGGTGGCACGGAGATGACATTATTCATATGACGGTAATATTAATCATAGGTGTAATAGCTATTTTTAAAATTAATTTTCTACAAAATTTTATTGTTAAATTAATACTATATTTTTGTATATTTTGCTCTAATAATACTAATAAATTATCACAAGTCCATGGTAGACAAACGCATTTTATTATTAAGTAACAATTACAATAATTATACTTTTTCATTTACAAAAATAAAGGCTATTGAAAGGAAAACTCAAGTCCTGAATTGGACTTGACTAATTTGTAATTTCTGTGAAATAGTTTATTCAATTATTCCTAAACTATGCTTACGTATAGAATCCTTATATATAGCAGAAATACCTCAAGTATATTCCAATTAATGAAAATTATTGAACCTGGATTTTTATTTCACGGTGGGAAGGTGAAAAACAAAATTAATTGATTTACACGACAAGACAGGGGTTCTGTTGATTATGTTTTTATTATGAGTCCTGTCACGTCGCTTCAAAGGGCTGTGCTTGTGAATTAATAACGTGTAATGAATCTAGCGCCGTACACTTAACGTTTCATTTCATTGTCGTCGAAAAGCCCTTAATTGCTACTTAATAAAACTCATTATGTTCCTAATTTAGGCAGGCAAACAAAATGTTTTGTCTATCGTTCTAAAACCCTGTTAACGGCAACTAAGCACCTGAAGCACAATGGGCAGACAGATATTCTCATATAATACCAGTTTATGTTTGTTTAGTGAATAGGTATTTAACTTCTATTATTATTCAGGTAATAATATGTTTTACTAATCTCCTTGATATTGCGAAGTTCTTCATTGGGCACTTTTACAATGCTGTTACTGTAATTTAATATTTTAGTAAATAAACAATTTTTGTTTTATATAACAAAGTTCAAAAACTCTGCAATATCTGACAACTAATTATTTATATATATATATATATATATATATATATATATATATATATATATATATATATATATATATATATATTTATAAGTTATTAGGTTATTAACAAAATTAAAAACTATAGACTCCTAAATGATTAAGGTAGGCTGAGGTTTAAAAAATTAGGAAAAAATAATTTAAAAAGTTTATTCAAATATTTAAAGTCTTAAAATCTCACAAAAAGGAAATATTATTTTATTATTGATACAAATTCATCAATAACCTATTCGAGAAAGTGTTTGCTCTATTTCGAACTAAATTTATTTATTTTTCATGTTTGTGTAGCTGAGTGAAATATAAAATAAAATAATGAGAGATTACAAAGAGATTAGTACTAAAATATTTTCAGTTAATATTTGTTTTCAGGGTTTAAAATGCTCTTCAGAAAACAATCAATGTATAATTTTTTTCGCAATAAATATTAGCAATTGAAACATATCAGTAATTTTTTAAAACAAATTTAATGGTTATCGTTGGTCATAATTTTAATAATTGTAATTTTTCTTTTCTTTTAATTAATTAATTCCATCTAAATGAAGTTAATTAGTATGATTGATTATAATTATCACAATTTAACCTAGTAGATTTCATAATTAGTTTTAAATGTAGTTACACACACACACACACACATATATATATATATATATATATATATATATATATATATATATATATATATATATATATGTATGTATGTATACAGAATTGTGAAGTATGATTTAACCTACATACGTTTTTATTGTAAATGTTTTTAAGTGGTTTTTCTGATTAACGTTAATGTCTCAGATACTGACGAAAAGACACAAATGTTTATACTTACTCAATATACAAATGTAATTATATAATAATTATAAATAATATATTAATATAATTACCTAGTTTGTAATATAAAAAGACAGTCATTTTATTATATGTAGTATATTAGTATCGTATATTTAGAGACAGAGAAAGACAGACAGATAAAGAAAGATTTCAGTTTTTTTTTCAAAATCAACGATTGATATTATTTAAGATTAAAAACATTTTACAACAATTTAAACGAATTAGGAAAAATTACATGAGACTATAACTAGGTTATAAATATTCTCTCATTTCTCAGCTCATTTTCTCTTATTTGTACACTATCTAGAATAGTTTTATTTTTTTTAATTTTAGGCCTAGTAGAGCGTAAATCAATAAAATATTTTCCATTCTATTTATAAATCTTGATGATAAACTTATATTTATCATAAAAGTTTCTTTAGTTGAACATTGTACAAATCTTTTCTAAAACTTTATCTGTATTATCAAGAATAATTATACTTGCTTATGAAAGAAAAATCACAGCTACTTTATCTAATTTGAAACACAACCTCTTTGTAATGAAATATATTGATGGCAAACAGTAGCCTATATATGAGCATATTAGTGAATGAATGAGCGTATGTTTAGCGTATCCATAAATAATGTTGATTATAATGTGAAGAACAATCTAAACCGGTTACAGTTTCACAATAACTGAAAATCCGTTAATAAATTTATCAGGCATTATTGTATTTTCAAGATTGAGTTTCATATGGATAAACACATTATTTAAACAATTTTTTTTTATACCCCTATCAAGTTAACGGGTTTGTGGGTTTTATGGCTATAACTAATATTTTAAAGTAAAATCTAATTTACTATGCATTGTTTTTTTTAATTTTTGATCTAAAAACCTAATCCCACATTTTAACTCCAAGCCCTTAATACCGAAAATTACTGACTAAACCATCTATTTAAGGATATTCAAGAAAGTATTTGTTATCAATAATTCCAAACGTGTGATCTGATATATAAGGAGTATCAAGATGGTGGTCCTAACAACCCCGAACCAAATAATAAACCCACTTTATTTTCAACTTTGACTCTTCCCCATTACAATTGAAATTGAACTTAATTTTGGCAGTTCCGTATTATCACACCCTCAACTCTATTCTCAATTACGCCCACTTAGCTCATATCCATCTGTTCCTTCCACAGCACCACTTACAAAGAAGAAATGAATGAAATGCAGGAAAAGATTTACAGAATCGATTGAGAAAAACAATTAAGGGCGCTACATCGATTTATACTAATATTCCAGAAGTACACAAAAAACTGTTGAAAAATAAAATTAGTAATGCGTCTATGTTGAAAAGAATAATAAAATCAACCCGAAAATAAACAGAAAAGCAGTTAAACATAAAGTAACTCCTTATAACTCACATTACTCAGTCTGTCCAGTTTGGTACCATGGCATAACGTGGAAGAACAAAGTCCCCGGAATGTGTTGAGGGGGCAGAAAAGTCCTGTGACCTGCATTTGACCCCTAACTAGCCTTCAACATCCTTTATCAGAACATTTTATTCCTGCTATATGAAAGTTTAATGGAGGCTTTCATGACTTATTTTTTAAGCTATAAAGTTAGAAGTAGAGAAACTCATGAAAACATTCAAGGCTTAAGATCAAACCAATCACAGAATAGCCTCATGCCAAAACCTTAGCAGAAAACCTTTCTCCAGATTGACTTTGTTGATGATGACGACAACAAGATGCTAATTAACACTATTATAAAAGCAACAGTATATTGTAAACTCTTATAGTGTTGTAACTTTCCTAACGTTAAATATGATGTGGTACAAACACCAATTACATTAACACCTACTGTTATTCGTGTTCCTAAGCATAAAAGCGATATACGAGTCGTGGGTACCGGTGATAGCATGTCCTATCGAGAACGCCGAGGACGTTTCTGGGGTATTTATAAATAGATTTGTCACTAGTTCAAATATTATAATGTTTGTAAAACATTTTTACCAAAGAAATAATAACGAAATATCTTTACCTATGTAATATTGTTATATTTTAAAATTTTCACAAATCCTATCGAGAACGCCGAGGACGTTTCTGGGGTATTTATAAATAGATTTGTCACTAGTTCAAATATTATAATGTTTGTAAAACATTTTTACCAAAGAAATAATAACAAAATATCTTTACCTATGTAACATTGTTATATTTTGAAATTTTCACATGACCTATTGAGAACGCCGAGGCCGTTTCTGCGGTATTTATAAATAGATTTGTCACTTGTTCAAATATTATAATGTTTGTAAAATATTTTTACCAAAGAAATAATAACAAAATATCTTTACCTATGTAACATTGTTATCTTTTAAAATTTTCACATGACCTATGGAGAACGCCGAGGCCGTTTCTGCGGTATTTATAAATAGATTTGTCACTAGTTCAAATATTATAATGTTTGTAAAACATTTTTACCAAAGAAATAATAACAAAATATCTTTACCTATGTAACATTGTTATATTTTAAAATTTTCACATGACCTATTGAGAACGACGAGGCCGTTTCTGCGGTATTTATAAATAGATTTGTCACTTGTTCAAATATTATAATGTTTGTAAAACATTTTTACCAAAGAAATAATAACAAAATATCTTTACCTATGTAACATTGTTATCTTTTAAAATTTTCACATGACCTATGGAGAACGCCGAGGCCGTTTCTGCGGTATTTATAAATAGATTTGTCACTAGTTCAAATATTATAATGTTTGTAAAACATTTTTACCAAAGAAATAATAACGAAATATCTTTACTATGTAAACTTTTCACATTCTACTAACAAAAATTAGTCATTTTCATTATATTTTAAAATAGAAATATCACACACTTCTCACTATTAAAACTATGTTTATTTTATTGTTCCAAAGTAATCAAGGTAGCAATGAACGAGACAAGTTCTCACACTATTAGCGTTTGTACATATAGGGAGCTCATTTACAATATTGTAGACTTTATCAGAAAATGCTCAAAATAAAATAAATTCCGTTGAAAAATAACTATTGTTAAATCTCTCATGTAAAATAAATTTGTTTTTAATCACAGTTTCCTGGTGCATTACCATAAACAAAGACCTCTACAAAACCTATTAGAATTTCACTAGCCTTTTTATACCAAAAATGAAAAATAAAGTCGAATCATATTTGAAAGACTTTAAACAATATCAAATATTTGGTTTTATATTTAGATATTATATAGGATTAAATCTTTCAATAACACTCTAGTGTAATTAAGGATGAAAAACAATCTCCAATTAGGATAATTCTTTTATAAGTACGATATAAATGTACAATAACTAACCTTAGGGGCGTCGAACCTAATAATCTCCCTGTATCACAGCCTTCTCTGATTTAACAAAGCTGGTTGTTGTGATAACACAAGTAAACAATAGAGCATTGCGTGACTTCTGACTGTATGATTAAAACACTTGCCAGCAAGTGCGTGCTAAGTGAAAACTTTGGCGTCTAATTGTCCGTGACTAGATCTGATTAAACCGATGACAAAAATATACCTAGATATGAAAACGAGTTTCAACAGTAACTGTGCGTTCAATATACAATTAAATATCAGGTAAAAATTACAATCAATTTAACATACCGTGATATTTACACGAATACCAATACATTCACATTAAGTTGAATTTTATCGTTAGCATTGCTTTATTTAATTTAACTTCTGTAGAAATCACGTTGATGTACAGGATAATTTAATAAAAACACATCCTAATTTTCAAACTAAATTATCTCTTCACGTTTGGTTGTTTAGGATCCGATTTAGAAATAATTACTTCAATTATTTGGATTTAACTTATAAATAAGTTTTTCATTTTTCTTTTTTAAAAAAAATGTCAAGTAAATCATATGAGAAGCAAAGTTTAAAAAAAATATTTGTCAATCTATAAACGATAGAAAACACGCAACATTTAGAGGCGAGTAAGATACATTTCAATACTTATATGTAAACATTTTACAAAAATATTGAAATATACTTATTTAAGTTCTAAACACAAGAAATATATACAACTCATAATTATTTTAACTTTAATCCTAAACCCTTTTCGATGACATAATGTCATCATAGTCACAATCAGTGATTCTATCACAATCCTTTAACTTTGTAACTTTGAATGAATTTCTTTAATGATTTAAACATTTCTTCAACTATAGTTATATGTTTGTTATAGAATCATTGATGATTATGACATTATGCATGGAAATGCATTTGAGGAAAGTTTTATAATCGTGAGCGGTTTATACTTCTTCTCTAATTTAACTCACAAGCTATCTCGAGTATTTGTTTATATAGGTTATTCTGAATTACTAGAAAATAATTTTATTTGGGTTATAGAATTGTATATTATTAATTTCTTTGTTAGTTATGATGTGAATTTACAACCTAAACATCTTATCTAAGCACATGAAACAAATTTAGTTTTAAAACTTAATTTTGTTCACTATACAAATATTGTATAACATTAATTTATTAAATGAAAATTTAGCTATATCATTTTTTCTTTTCTAACTTTACGTTTCTGCTGAAGTATGTATAAAAATTGGGAGTAAATTAGGAGTATCGAAAACTTGGCATATTCTGATCATAATATATTCATATAATAAAATCACATTTATTTCTTACTGTTTAGTTGGTTCAGGTCACCAAAGAAATAATTTTCATGACATTGAATATTCTGATCTTGCTGTAAGATTGCATTTTCATTATTTTTCTACGATCACATACAAGAAAGCAACTCTTATGAAATTGATTATGAAATAAATAGAAATATCGAACATGTTATGTTTCTTTAGAACAAAATATTTCTACAGATAGGTAAAAAGGTAACTGCTAAGATTATTTTCACAGACTAAACAATTGGTTTTTAATAATACACTCATTTCAATTATTTTAACATCATAAAAATAATTCATATATGCATTTTAAAAAGAATACATTATTTTTTTTTAGGTTTAACGATTAAACGTTTAGGTTTTAACGTTTAAAATGTCTAATAACACAGGGCTTAGAATAAAGAAACTCTAATACCACATTTAAATTTAACATTGCAATCATCTTCTATAAATTAAATCTTTATTTTTTAATATGAGTATTTTCCTAGCTACCGTTGTCACTTGAAATTTGTCTAAAATACTATGTCAAGAACAAAGATCGAAATGTATACCTTCTGAAATTAATTATGTTATAGAACAATATGCGTATTATTCTGTAAATCGTAATAATGAATCCCAATACCTTCATATATACAATACAATCAAAAATATAATAAATTTTAGGGCCTTTACAAAATAAATAAACTCGATTCAGAAAACTTAGAGTTATAGTTGTTAGTAGCATTATAAATTGAAAAGGTTACAAATGTTATTTCTTTTTGCATGCTCTGTTGTAATGTTGTACATTTCGTAATACTTGTTTTTACTTTCCTTTTTTTAGGACTAAGTATTTAAGTATTTACAATTTAAATTTTACGTATGCAAATTACATTTAACAAAAAATATATCAGTTACTAAGTTTTGGTAAACATTTTAAACTCCTCATATTTGTTTACAAAAATACTTCTTTAACGAAGGTATAATTTCTAGCTCGTGGGAAAACAAAATATAAAATAAAAGGAGATTAATTGAAAAAAAATACTTTCAATCGAGTGGAACTGATTATGAAAGCTTATAAACATTGGTATACTTATATTTTTAAAATAAATATAGATAAACGTATTTTCCTTTCACATTCAAAGCCACCTAACTTTTATCAATAAAAATGTGTCAGTGGCATCATGTATAAAAGACAAGTACTAAATACATATAAGTATAATAAAGTGTAAAGTATCAGTAAGTTCTAAAGTTTTAAACATAAAATATCAGGTACTTAGCAACAAAAGGTAACCAGACACCACTTTGATTTTCCAATTAAAAGGTAGTCCCTTAGACAGCGTTCTTGCGGTGTGTGGTTTGGACGGGTAACCTGGCACGCCTTCTTTTGTGAAGGTTTTATTGTGAAATCCAAGCAGATAGTTAACAAGTTTTACACTTGAACTTAGCGTAATCTTTGTGAAACAAGAAATATAGATAAAACATTGTCCGATGTGAAATGAATTACAGTATAATAGTATAAAATCTGTATATAAACTATACAATAAATTTGTAAGGATATACAAGCATGTTATTTCTATCACTGTTTTTTTAGAAGTGACTCAAAATAGGCTACTTATAAAATAACTAATTGTTTAACTCCTAAGTTATAGTATTTCTGGTAACTCATAATAACAATTTTGTTGATTGCATATTAATGAGGTGGAAAATTAACACAGAAAAATAAAACGATTAAACTCGGTTCAATCAGTCAGTATTATAACAGGGTTTCCATTCCAACATAACACAATTATAAAATAAAATTAAAAGTAAACACAGACATTTTTAAACTGTTAAATATTTCGCAAACGAAGTAAATTTCCGCTGAAATAACCTCTCTCGGAGTTTATTGTATGATTTAAGTAGAAGGTACTTAACTGGATAAGCTCTACAAACACGAAAATGCATTAAGGATATATATTGCTCCTTTTAAAGGCAGGAGTTGAATACGTTACGACGCATAAGTTGGTAATAAGTTCTAATGTAGTCGGGTATGAAATGTTCGTTATATCCGCCAACACAAAGTTTACACATAGGCCTAATCCAGAAGTAAATATTCATTTACAACATGGGCCAACATTTTGTAATGAACAAATAATCTCTCAACTTAGTCCCATTCACGTTAAACGCATACAGCTAAGCAAACATTTTACCGAATTACATGTTCATTTTCGAAATGTGTTGTTGTTTTATAATTATTGTTTCAATTTCATAATTATGATATAGGAAAGAAGCTACTATACAAATATAATGAATTGAGGGT
>JBAIZL010000008.1:18062215-18182215 GCA_036971475.1 Prosapia bicincta
CTATAACGTTGTGACGTATAACGTTGTGAACTATAACGTTGTGAACTATAGCGTTGTGAACTATAACGTTGTGAACTATATCGTTGTAAACTATAACGTTGTGAACTATAACGTTTTGAACTATAACGTTTTGAACTATAACGTTTTGAACTATAACGTTGTTAACTATAACGTTGTGAACTATAACTTTGTGACGTATAACGTTGTGAACTATAACGTTGTGAACTATAACGTTGTGAACTATAACGTTTTGAACTATAACGTTGTGAACTATAACGTTGTGAACTATAACGTTCTGAACTATAACGTTGTGAACTATAACGTTGTGACGTATAACGTTGTGAACTATAACGTTGTGAACTATAGCGTTGTGAACTATAACGTTGTGACGTATAACGTTGTGAACTATAACGTTGTGAACTATAACGTTGTGAACTATAACGTTTTGAACTATAACGTTTTGAACTATAACGTTGTGAACTATAACGTTGTGAACTATAACGTTTTGAGCTATAACGTTTTGAACTATATCGTTGTGAACTATAACGTTGTGAACTATAAC
The DNA here is from genome assembly GCA_036971475.1 of Prosapia bicincta. Taxonomy (NCBI): domain Eukaryota; kingdom Metazoa; phylum Arthropoda; class Insecta; order Hemiptera; family Cercopidae; genus Prosapia; species Prosapia bicincta. Next base: position 18,062,778 of record JBAIZL010000008.1, read on the forward strand.
GTTGTGATCTATAACGTTGAGAACTATAACGTTTTGAACTATAACGTTTTGAACTATAACGTTTTGAACTATAACGTTGTTAACTATAACGTTGTGAACTATAACTTTGTGACGTATAACGTTGTGAACTATAACGTTGTGAACTATAACGTTGTGACGTATAACGTTGTGAACTATAACGTTGTGAACTATAGCGTTGTGAACTATAACGTTGTGAACTATAACGTTGTGAACTATAACGTTGTAAACTATAACGTTTTGAACTATAACGTTTTGAACTATAATGTTGTGAACTATAACGTTGTGAACTATAACGTTGTGAACTATAACTTTGTGAACTATAACGTTGTGACGTATAACGTTGTGAACTATAACGTTGTGAACTATAACGTTGTGAACTATAACGTTTTGAACTATAACGTTTTGAACTATAACGTTGTGAACTATAACGTTGTGAACTATAACGTTTTGAGCTATAACGTTTTGAACTATATCGTTGTGAACTATAACGTTGTGAACTATAACGTTGTGATCTATAACGTTGAGAACTATAACGTTGTGAACTATAACGTTGTGACGTATAACGTTGTGAACTATAACGTTGTGAACTATAGCGTTGTGAACTATAACGTTGTGAACTATAACGTTGTGACGTATAACGTTGTGAACTATAACGTTGTGAACTATAGCGTTGTGAACTATAACGTTGTGAACTATAACGTTGTGAACTATAACGTTGTAAACTATAACGTTTTGAACTATAACGTTTTGAACTATAATGTTGTGAACTATAACGTTGTGAACTATAACGTTGTGAACTATAACTTTGTGAACTATAACGTTGTGAACTATAACGTTGTGAACTATAACGTTGTGAACTATAACTTTTTGAACTATAACGTTGTGAACTATAACGTTGTGACCTATAACGTTGTGAACTATAACGTTGTGAACTATAACGTTGTGAACTATAACGTTGTGAACTATAACGTTTTGAGCTATAACGTTTTGAACTATAACGTTGTGAACTATAACGTTGTGAACTATAACGTTGTGAACTATAACGTTGTGACGTATAACGTTGTGAACTATAACGTTGTGAACTATAGCGTTGTGAATTATAACGTTTTGAACTATAGCGTTTTGAACTATAACGTTTTGAACTATAGCGTTGTGAACTATAGCGTTGTGAACCTACTATTCGTTTCACCCGTCATGGTTTTACCCGTGACAATTGTATAAGACATATAATCAAAGATTAATACTAAAACTTAATGAAATCAAAATAAAATAATAAAATCAAGTACGCAAACTATTATTGGATTGGGATACTAAATTATTATTATTAACATCTTTTATACTAGCATGTATATATATTAATATTATTTTTTGATTTTTCATTTCCTCTTTTCTAATAAATAACACCACCTAAGGGACCAAAATTGGTGTTTCGTAGAGGGAACGTATTATAAGAAACAAAAAAGGTGCAGACACTACTCCAAAAAAGCTTTCGACATTTTATAGACTACTGTATTGACGGCATGTACGACACTAAATGAACCTAAATGTTTTATTGTTAACTACTGTATCAATACAAATCCTAGAAATTCTAATTGAAATACGTATTTATGTACTAGATTGAATGCCGATGACAGATACAGCATTATTGCTGAATGATTTCTTTCAAATGCCTAGTTCCCAATAATATAATTCACAATTTGAATTTAGTTTTAAATGCCCGTAAAATATTAGCTGACATATTTATAAACAAAGACATATTTATGCTCTTTACCTATGAAATAATAATACAGCGGAGATGTTTCCAAGTTATAAATATTTACCTTTAAGGAAGAAACATTTTCATATTTTATTGTAATCTCATCAACACATACAATATTTAGCATTTTCCAGCAATTATTTTTCCACTTGTTTAAAAATGCCTTAATTTATCTATAGGCTAGTATTTGTAAAGTGAACTGAAATAATCTTGTTGTTAAATCTTATCTCCTTTTATGTTGAGACGTAGATCTATTTTGACAACCTTATTGATACTTCACCAACTTTGAAACTATTCTTCACATACGTGATCCAATGACAACTCTTCTTCTATGATAAAACCCATTCTTGTGTGTATTTCATAACGGAGATAAAGCAGAAGTAGCCCCTTAAGTCTAAAATGTGCAAAATCCCTTCTTAGATCGTACTCTATTATTGAATAAATACACCTTAGAAATCCCTACGCATTGCTTATTGTTTGCTCTACCTTGGTAGTTATCTATCAGAATGGTATTAAATCAGATAGTCATGAAATCAGTGTTGATAATGCTGCCTTTATTAGCATTAGGCATTTTATATAATAATACGAACTTTATTTAATGTCTGTTAATAACTATTCAATTCTTTTTAGGTTAAATACATGTCACAGACAAATTCATGTTTTTATAAATAGTTTCGATTTTCAATCGGAAAATCCTTACAAGAACTAAAATGTTTTAATTTATTATTGTTATTTAACAACAGAATAATATTTATTACATGTATTATTAAGAACTTTATAAACTGTAAGCTATGGTTAATTATTAAATTATTATAATTTTAGCTCTTGAAAAAGATTTTCGGATAGAAAATCGAAATTTATATTATTTGTTAAAACATGAATTGGTTTGTGATATGTCACTATCCTAAACAACATATAACACTTATCAAATGTAGTAATAATTTGATGAGTAAATCGTTGTTATTGTTCAGAAGAAAACAATATTTTACAATATGTAAATATTACTAACTCTTAATTGTTCAACATGAATGACCGGTTATAAAAAATCGTTAAATAGTCTTCAATAAAGTGGAAGTATATAGTGGTACATATTTACGTGATTGTATGTATCTGATCTCAAGTATGTGTACCTGAACATAGATTTAGTTTCTGTGTTGGTGATTGCAATTATTCTATACTAAACACTATTTAAAGGTTATAGAAATGATTGTTAGAAAATAATGTGAGTAGAAAGGAAATTCATTGCCGTGTTGTGTTTTGTAGAAAAGGGAGGGCGCAGTTAGTAATGAATGGCAATGTGTTGTGCGCCTAAATTGATGGAAAAGGAGGGGATGTTTGAAAGGGGTGGGCAAAGTTTCAGGAGGATGTGACGGGGAAAAGTTGAAATATGCCCTTTTAGATGAATTAAAAATATATAGTATTTCTGGATTTTTATAGCAACGTAAAATCTAATTAGTCTACTGAAGTGAAAAAACAAATTCATCAACTTTCGAAAGTTGAAATATTCAGCTCATAAACAACTAATTTCGTAATGTGTTGAAACAATTTAAAGTTTCTTGTTTATGGAGATAAAATCAGTTCCTAAATTTCAAGGATGTAATTAAAAATTGTATTTAAAAATAAACCAAAATAAACTTGTATCTTCAGAATATGTTTGTAATCATAATTGTATTTAATACAATCAATGCACGTTTTAAATTTACACAGTATTTTTGTTTTTACGTTTCGTATTTCATGGTTTATGGTTATCAATGTCAATTATCCTTTTTTCAGTTTAGGCTACGTTACTCTACGAGCTTCATATGAATTGTTAGAAATACAGAAATATCTATGAAATATGAACGAAATATGCACCTATGAATTGATTCACCAAATTATCATTTAACAATTATATATGCAAGTATTTATAATTTTTTGAATCGTATGTATTTTATTCAAAGCAAATGTCGATGTATTCTCTGCGGAGGTTAATTCAACATCTGTCGTTCATTACAAATTTAACTAACGGCCCGCTTTGCCAAAGGTCTGTATATTTACTCAGAAACACTTATTACTAAAATAATTTTCTCACCGCTGGTTTAGAATTGCATGTCTATCTTGTCCATGCGAAGTAGCATATACATCAGTTCCACAAAACTATAGATGCCCTTTGAAGGAATTTTATAAATTGTATTGTATTTCTATTTCTATAAATTGTGTGTAATTGCTTGCATTTTCTGTAATTGGATTTCTAGCGTTCTAAAATACAAAGCAGCTACAAGTGAAGATAGCCGTTGAGGCAGTCTAACACCTCAACGTATGTATATATATATATATATATATATATATATATATATATATATATATATATATATATATATATATATATATTTATATATACATATATATATATATATATATATATTTATTTATTTATATATACATATATATATATATATATATATATATATATATATATATACATATATTGTAATCCCTTGATGAATTTATTTTTCTTCTTTTATATATACGCAGTTAAATGAAACTTTCATAAGAAAGAATGTTTTATTTTAGTTTCCTTCATACATTGAAGCTTTTCTCAAAATTTTATAAGATACTTATAGTTCTATGAATACATGTGGGCTGTTCATATAATTTCACTATGCTTATAATATTAGTTATTCTTATCTTATCTGATTGATTAAACAATCATCAATAATGTGTATTTGTTTTAGTTTTGTGTACTTAATATTTTATTGAATGCGCTAAAACTAGTACCACTTTTAGACTTTATTTGTACTTGCTACTCAATAAATGTATTTTTAACATTATTTTTATATATTTATAAAATCTCAGTGTTATTTATTCTTAAACCTTATTGAGCTTGTTTAATTACGTTAATATTATGTACCTTGGAAAAATCATGTTTATCATCTAGACAATGTGTTGCTAAGTTGTATTTATATATATATGAGTTACTTTATATGCCTTTGAATGTTTGTTATACCTTTCCTTTATTTTATTTTTATTTTGTTCCACATCGTATTTTTGACACATTGTACATTTTATACTATAAATACCGTAAATATCCAACTTAATTAATTTAATATTTGTATTTATTATTTTGTTTGATTTATTGTTTGTGTATTAATCTAGTTAAATATTAGTGTCTGAATAATATTACAATATGTTTAATATCATATCCGGTGAATATGAATTTAGACCAAATACTCTCTTTATTGTTAGTTGAATAGGTATTTTTGTTAACATTATTTTCTAATTGTTTGGTTGTATTATTATTTAATTTATTGTTTTGTCTCTTTTTTATATAAAATTTAATGCTTTTTATATCATAAGTTATTTATATCATTTACGGAATTTTATTCATTCTCTATTTAAGTGCCATTTTTTGAATATACGGACGATTTGAGTAATTAGGTATTATTTTATCTGTTTGAGTAGGTTTTCTGTAAATTGCAAAATACATCTAATATCTTTTTTCGAAATACTGATATGTCAAACATTTATTGCATTATGTTTTTCTATTTAATTCGTAAAGTATATTTCATTGTTTATAATATTAATGTCGTTAAATATTAGGTTTAGATTTATAGCATTGTTTGTTAAAATACATAAACATCATCTACATATCTGTAACATAGTCCATCGTTGTCATATTTTTAAAATTTTTAAAATTATTTCTTTATCAATATACTGTAAAAATATTTCGGACATTATTATTATTGACAGTCATAATCCGAACTGTTGATATGTGTGAGTATGTGCGTGTGTATGTGTGTATGAGTGTGTGTGTGTGTGAGTGTCTGTGTGTGTGTGGGTGTGTGTGTGTGTGTGTGTGGGTGGGTGGGTGGAAGTGTTTGTGTGTGTGTGTGTGCGCGCGCGCGCGCGCGTGTGTGTGTGTGTGTACAAACTAATTTATATTTACGAAATCATATGACGGTGATGTATGAAAAAATATTACAAAAAGTTTTAAAAAATACAGATAGGAAGCGAAGGAGAGAGATAGAGACAGAAGCAAAAGTAGAATGAAAGAGATGGATAGAGAGAGAAAGAGAGACTTTAAAAAAAGTTGACAGCTGGCGTTTTGATGTATAAACGAACCCTTCTCTTCTATATTTCAAATTATCTCCCCTCTTGCGTGCTGAAAGCTACATGCACGCTTCTTTAATTGTTCATTATTACATTCAAAAAAATTACCGAAAAGATATTACATTCAAAAGAATTGTTGAAAAAACGCCTTGCTTTTTGGATAAATAAGAGGAATATTATTAACCTCTTTTATTAATAATATTTAGAGATTTTATTATTTCTTTCAGAGACTACATAAATCTAACATTTCTTTCAAATGAAATATCTAGAGAGAGATATATTTTGAGTTACAGTATGAAATCTGCTATATATATATATATATATATATATATATATATATATATATATATATATATATATATATAGAGAGAGAGAGAGAGAGAGAGAGAGAGAGAGAGAGAGAGAGAGAGAGGAGAAAGAGAGAGACAGATTAAGGAAATTATTTAATATAATTATATTTATCATATTCGATTATTAGAAAATATATCGATTTGTGTCATAAAATATATTGATAGAAAAATTTCACGCTAAACGTCAACACTCGTTTGACGTATTGATTGCACTTGTATACTCTGGCAATTTTTATGTTATTTACCTTTTTTCAACTTGTTTGAACTTTAATACTCGTCTGCCTTTTGACAATCTTCTTACATCTGTTATGATAGCTTTCACTGATCGTACTCTAAATGTGGACTAGTTTTTTATTATACACATGCCTTTTTAGTGTACTCATGGCTACAAAATACTGTATACGGTTAGTAAATTAGTATACGGTTTTTCTATAAACCTTTGTCTTCTTTTAGAAAATGATTGACTAAAAAGCTTCTGATAATGAATTAATAAAGTAAAACATTAAAATATTTAAAATAGTTTAATTTTCCTCATACGTTTTGTGTTTTCCTTCTAAATATAAAGAATCGTTTCTTAGTTTTTATTTATTGGTAGTGATCACAATTTTATGTCTGAGGCTTACTTTCGAAAAATAATTTACAATAGTTTTAAAAATGGGCAACAATTGTATAGGTTTTATTTGCTGTATTAGCCGACCAAATTCATAAGAACGTTTGTGAAAACCAGCATAGACAGTAATAGGAAATACTATAAATAAAGTACTTATGAAAATATGTGTTGGATAATAACATATTTTATATTACAAAAAAACATTTCGTAAAAAGAAAAATATAATAAATTTCTTTATAACAGTGCTAAAAACAATAAGAAAAAATACAAACGATAAATTCTTCAAGTTATCATATTTTTATTATCGGAGATAGTATATCACTGGAATATAAGAAATATATTTTATCGTCAACAAGAATGGGGTCATTTACAACAAAAGAAGGTGTCTAAAGGACAGCTCGACATCTTGATAAGAACCAGAACAAATGATCAGCAATTTTGTCGGCCATTTAAAGATTTGCTTTCACAAACCTTTTGCTTATAGTTGGTACTTCAGATAAATGATCCATTTCCTAAAGTGTCCATTGAGAAGGCTTATTATACAACGGTGATTTAATTGCAAAACGTATTTCTGCCTCAACTCAAGAATAACTAATGCAGTACATTATAAATTTTTAAAAAAACTTATTTAAACTGAAAAATATTTTCATTTGTAGAAAGAAAAGTTATTTTACCTGATAGTCTATAATTAAAAACCTGATGTAATAAATATATAGCACAAGTATCTTTTACTTAATACATTTTAAAGTGGCGTTAGGCTAATGCAAACTTCAAAAAATTATAATTTTTCCAAATTTCTGTACTATATTTATTGAAACCTATAATAACTTAGTTTGTAAATAATGAACCTAAAATTATGACTCCACCGTTCACCTAATGCTTAGTTATTTTTACATACTGTAAAGTTTTCATTTATCATATCAATTACTTAAATTTATTATTTACTTATATTACTATTTATTGTTTAGGAAATACAAGATAAACTATTTTAAAAGTTAAAGAATACTTTTATTGAAATAACAAGCAATAAAATCCTTTGTGACACTAGTAACTTAGGCTTAGATGTTCTTAACCTTTCCTTCAGTTATTTCGAGTTATCTAGGTCGTACGTCTAATCTGGGTTTATCACTGGCCATTTTAAAATATTAACGATTCTAATAAAGTTTTTTTTATTTTATAGGATAATTCGTTTTCAGATAATTGAATTAAATACCTCTTTAATTAAATTTCAAGTTGTTTTTAGTTTCACGGCAGTTTCATTGCGGACTTTATTAGCCATCCTTTTTGTAATAACCGTAAAATGAATGATGAATGGCAAATAAAAACTATTTTTGAAAGAGTCATTTTCAGTTACAATCAGGTTTATTATTCAGCAGGCAAATAACAATTGTTTTAATTCTTGTCACGTAAAATGGATTGGGTGAAGAAATTAAATTGAACATCATTGCGAAATGGAAAGTTAATTAACAAGGTGCGATGTTATTGCAATGCCAATATATATCGGTTTGTTTAACAGTGTTGTTTGAGCTAGAAGAACAAATAGTTATTAACAAAATTAATTCCAGTTTCATTGTGATCTTTGTTTAATTCATCCACAATTAACTCTACAACTAGTACTTTTAATTAACTCGTAACAACAAATATTCATCTGTTTTAGGTTTTAGAGTAATGTATTAGTGTTTTGTTACTGAAGTTGTTGACAAGACTGATATATTTACACACTTACATAAATGACATATCAGGTGCTAAACCTTTACATGAAATAAAATTACACCTGATTTACCCGATATAAAAACGAGCAGCTAGTAAAACGAGTTCAATTCTATTTAAACTGGCTTTTCGTACTATTTTTGAAGAGTAAATTAGAAATATTTGTAATAACTCGTATTTTCCAAGTTTCTTTGATAATTAATTTTCCGATTTTTATAAAAGTATATAAATTAAATATTTTTAAAATTGATTCAAAATAATACGTTGCTCAAAACTTTTTTTGTTTTGAAGAGATTGAGGTAAATACGATATTACTCACCATATTTATTATAGTTATCTAAAAAAATATGATAACAAAAATAATAAAATAGGATTTTCTAACAGTACACTCCTATATAGGTTTGAAAGAATAATAATTAAATTAGATCCATTTACCAAAATGATAATTGCACCTGTATTCTTTCAAACAATACAGTTTAATTTAAAAAATGTTTTCTTTTAATATGTAATAGCTAAATTAGAAATTTAAATATGAAACAATTTATAAAAAATGTCTTATCAGTATTTATAAAACAATTTTCCTCACCTCATAAGGTTATAATTACCTATAAAGATTGACGTAAGGAAAACATCGCAGGTAATGTTTTACTTAAAATAATAATAAAAACAAATGACGAAACCAATATTCATACAATAGGTAACCATTATATTTATATTTATACTATAAGACATTCCAGAATCATTTGTTCTAAATGAGGTAGATTTAGACTGTTATGACGATTGTTGCTTTTAAAACTGCATGAGAAGTAGACTAAATGGTATTATTATTATTATTATTACTAAAATTCGGAGGGACCTTATCGGTGTAGAGCATTTAGCTGCAGGCTTTGTACTCTCTTCTCATCCCTACACAGGACTAGCTTAGTGGATACGTACGTCTTTGCAGGAATAAAGTACCCACCTGATGTTAATCTTCTGATAACATCTGGTGTATATACCTGTCAGCCAAACCACTTTCTCCTTGCAGCTCCCAAAACAAGGCATTCACAGAGTACGTGGATTGGGCTTTCCTCTTGGTCCTCATCGCATCTGTTCACACTGGGGACCTAGATTTTCCAATTTTGTGTTGGAACCCCCTCAGATTCCCAAGGCCTGTGACCAGTTCTACAGTAGCTCTGAGTTGATGTCTACTTAAGGAGAGTAGTTCTTTGCCCCACAAACCTCCTGAGTAACTCCACAGTACCTTGAATTTGTTACACCCCAAGGTTGCACTCCATTCTTTCCTGCACAACCTGTCTATATGTGCCGCGATCCTCTTGCGCCCCTCCTGAGGCGGCATGCCCACTGCCCTCAGCAATGGTCCTTGAGTTACACACCCTTGTTTTGCTAAGGCGTCAGCTCTCTCATTTCCTATCCAGGCAGAATGTCCTGAAATCCAGGTTAGGTTAGAATTATACTTACTCAGCTCTGCTAGAGAAGCTATAGTCTCAGACACCAGCCTAGAGCTGGTACTGGCCTTACCTAAAGCCTTCAGAGCTGCCTGACTGTCCGAGCAAATCCAGATGGTCTTGCCCCTCCTGCCAGATCCTATTATTTCCTTAGCACATAGTTTGATAGTGAGCACCTGCCCCTGGAATACAGAGCAAATGGTATAAAAAGCAAATATTTCCCTATTTAGTGTAGAAGATTTATTTTTGACATGTATTTAGTGAGTGCTGAGGTTAAATTCTTTTAAATATTTTGAAATATCATTTAGGCTTTAAGAGACAATATATATATATATATATATATATATATATATATATATATATATATATATATATATATATATATATACATATATTTATATATAAATATAAAATACGTTTTCTTGTTTAATAATTTAATACAACATAGGTTATTCAAATACAAGAATATTTATTATTTTATATCCAGGATATAAAATAATAAATATTCTTGTATTTGAATAACCTATGTTGTTTTAAAATATATATATATATATATATATATATATATACAAGTTATATATAGTTTTAGTTTAAACAAAAAATCTAACACAGTTCCCAAATAGCCATGAAGACATGTAAAAAAATAATAATTGGATTAAAAATAATTTTAAAAAAATCTAAATTATGACGTTCCAAATTAGGCAAAAAAACCAGAATATATAAAATTGTAGAACTCACTAAAAAGTTTTCTAAAAATAATATATTTTATAGAATGGTAATTACAGTAATTAAATATGTTAAACAAATCAACGAATAATTATTAGGGATAAATTAAAATCAATTTTTTAGTTTTAAGAAAGTTCCATTTTTGACTAGAAGGGAAGTCCTAATTAATTTAGACACAGAAGCAAATGGATAGATTCAAATAATAAGTTTTTTTACACAAGTTGTTAAATGTATCTCTTTCCTAATTTGAAAATCTCGAAGACATTCTTACTGAAAGACATTAGACAGTGTCAATAATTTTAAAATTTATTTTTATTATAAGTAAAAATCGGTCTTTTCACAGAAAACAAATATTAGTCTATATTTAAAATAATATGTTTTAAAAATTTGATTACAATTTAACTTACTCAATAGCATTGCATTGTGCAGTTGTAGAGATATAAGCTTTTATTTAGTACTAAATTAGCAGCTAGATAGCAGCACGCAACGATCTTGTAGTTGATTATTGCTTTTTGACGTTCAAAATTGATCCTAAAAATAAAACTGAATTTCGAATGTAGAAAACAATTTTATTTACACTATGTTTTTCGTATAGAACCTTAAGAAATATAACTAGTACTTCCACTTTTTTAAATCTTTATATCAACATTTGTAACTTCTATCAAGTAAGTTAGGCATTTGAAAAATCTGCAGAAACGTTAGCAGATAATGTAGCAATTTATACATTTTATTTCTATTCTGACTATTCTTTAATCACTAAAGTCAAGTAAATTCAACTAGTGTCCATCTAGTGATAACAATAATAAATAGCAATTCAATTTTTTTTAATGAAAAAAATAATGAAAAACTTAACATCAAAACTTTCAAAATGTTAAATTGTTTTCCTCCTGAGAGGTTGTCGCTAGCTTCCCAAAATACATTCATACATGTCAACGTTTCCTGAATATATGTTGAAATATAATACAGTTCAGGCTAACATTAAGGAACGTGAAAAAAGCTTTTCAGTTTAGGATAAAAAAGTTTTCTTTTATTCTACTTATGTCGCAATAGAAAAATAAAACAAGAAACAATAAACTGTGCTTATTCCTAGGTTCAAAAATTATTTTACAAGTTTTTCGTGCGTAAACTAGATTTTGTGACTTCAATACTTCCACATTCAATTGCTTCCCTATTGTTAATGTTATTGGTAGTGGTGTTTGTGTCTGAATAAATAATCATATAGTTTTTATTTGAAATTTAAACAAATATTACCTATTTACCGATAATTTTATTTTTTAATATTATGTATTGGAGAGTGAGCAGCCAATATACCGACTCCGTTAGTAATAAGGGTGGTCTACTAATGTTGGTATTGATTTATACCTAGGTCCTTCGTTGCATGCAGAGCGGTAATCCCCGAGCGTCCTTGATTGGATTGCCAGTTGCGGACCCTCACGATGTGGTTGTGTGTGTTTACATTTTGTGAAATCTCTTTACCTCTTATTTAATTCGTTCATTTGGATGAAAATAATCTGTATTTAGAGTATGATATTTACTATAGTTCTTGTGTTCCTTTGTCTATCTAATGGCGTCAGTTCGTACCTATAAAAAATCCTGTATAGAATATGTTGTAAAATATTGCAGGCGCTCAAATTGAATTGTGAAGTGTAGTAACACAGTAACAGTATAATGCAAAAAAAAAGTTTATTCCGATTTCAAATTTGAATGAATATAGACACATTCATCAGAAACACGCATCTGCTACAGTAACATATTCAGACTTCACCTATCCAAAGTTTTTATGGGAAGAAAAATTGAAAAACACTAATTTTCTCTTCAAGGCTGCCTTGTTTCACTAATTATTTCTTAACATCTTTGCTGCCTGAGATAAAATGGATCATAGACACAATATAGTAGTAGCTGGCTGGCTGGCTTTTAACTAGTGTAGGTTTTTATACAAACTCTCTTTATCTAGTTACTAACAGACAATTCTTTTGCGTTTTTGTAAGGTAACCTAGTTCAACATAGATCAAGTATATATTTTATTACTATGAACAATTGTAATTATTCTGCATGTGTAGCATGATTTTAGGAATGTTTTCATCTGTTAACGTGTGTGAGGACCATCTGATATTGCAACCGTGGTCAATTTGCTTCGTCTTGACCCCTTCTTATCATGTCACGGAATATGGGCCATACTAGCAGAGGTGAAACATATACAAAACAGTGATATCCAGCGGTATATTGATGTTGATATTTTTATAATTTCAATAGTAATATATCTTGAAATACATAATATAGAGAGTAAGTGTTCAAATTCTTAGACCAATTGTGGTTCAGGTTACAAGTTCCAGGCAAAACACATCACTATAAACCAAAATAGTGTCACTGGAGAGGGATTGTGACGTATTCTTACGTTAATATATTTCCATTATCTCGTACTAATTTACACTAATTTATTGAACTTTTCAGGTGATTGACTTTAAAAAAAATTTAATTACTTATCAGAAACAATTGTTTCAAAAATAAAAAAATAACTCACTTTTGACAAAACTACCAAAATTTGAACTATGAATGCTATTTGTCTTATTAATGTATATATATATATATATATATATATATATATATATATATATATATATATTATATTACATATGGTGATATGTTTTCTTGTAATATAGGTAATAAATTTAAAATATTTCAAAGACAAGAATACTTTTAAAGAATATATTTATTCAAAGCTTTTTTGAGATAAAATAGTACCGGCATCTTCAGGAAAATAATTATCTAATCTTATTATTATCCAATTAGATAATTATTTTCCTGAAGATGCTGGTACTATTTTATCGGCGAAAATCTTTAAATAAATATATTCATTAAAAGTAATCTTGTTTTTGAAATATTTTTAATCTATTAATTATATATATATATATATATATATATATATATATATATATATATATATTCAAATACAAGGTTATTCAAATACAAAAAGATTAATTAATTTATATTCAAAGCTTTTCTTTGGTAAACAGTTCCAACATCATCAGGAATGAATAATACAATAACTATAGCTAACCTATGAATAACTTATGCTGTTTTAGATTATGAAACAAGATAACATATTATATATATATATATATATATATATATATATATATATATATATATATATGAGTGTGTGTGAGTGTGTGTGTGTGTGTGTGTGTATGTGTGTGTGTGTGTGTGTGTGTGTGTGTATGTGTGTGTGTATGTGTGTTTGTGTGTGTGTGTGTGTGTGTGTGTGATGTGTATGTGTGTGTGTGTATGTGTGTGTGTGTGTGTGTGTTTATGTGTGTGTGTGTGTGTGTGTGTGTGTGTGTGTGTGTGTGTGTGTGTGTGTGTGTGTGTGTGTGTGTATGTGCGTGTGCATGTGTGTTAATATAAGTTTTCATTAGAAATCAAAATCTCGACCGACAGAATTTTGTATTTATAAACAAATTTTCTTTTATGGTAGAAGTATCCACAACAATAAACATTGCATTAAGTAGAGAATATACCAGATAATAACTACATTTAATTATATGAATTAAAAAAACTACCAAAGTGAGATAAAATTTGAATAGGTCAACGACAAATAAATTCTTTATTTATAAGTTTATTAATTTTTGTCTTCGTATAACACATGATTATAGAAATCTTAAAATTAATTCACGCTAGATTTATGCTTTTCATATATCGTTAACATATATATATATATATACAGTAAACTCCTGATTATCCGTGGGCGGATTAACCGGTTTGCGGATTATCCGGGGTATGCCATTGTATTACAAAAATTCAATTTTTATTCCAATTAGATTCATGTGTTTAAATTTACAAACGGTGAATTACGACGTAAATACATATAAGGCTTAATAGAAGTTAAGATGAAGGAAACAGATATGTAAATATGTACGTACTAAATTTACATTGAAAGGAAAGCATCCCGACGCGGGCCAGCGAAATAAAAGGGGCGAGCAGACTGTATATAAGAGAATATGACAAAATGCTTGGACGTCCGAAAATCTAATGTGTATCATAAGATTGTAAACAAATGTCAGCTAATCTCGGCTATAAATAGTCTAGGACGTGACATATGCAATATCTATGTCTGTCATATACATTATCGATCTTTATGGCTTTGTGTGATACAAGTAGACACTGTGCGACAAAATGGTTCTCAAGAAACTTAGATCGCACATTAAAGCTAAAACAATGCTCACAAAAAAAAACAGACGAAAGTGAAAGATTTTTTTTTAAAGTGAAAGTATTATGTGTAAAGGAAATTACATACATACTTACTTTTGACTTATAGGCCTACTTATGTACGTATTTATGTACGTAGACATATAAATGTACATGTTATAATCCGTCAAATACATCGACATTTACAATTATTTTCTGTATTTATTTTGTCCTCTGAAGATTATTTTTGAATTGCATTAACCGGGGTCATTATTTGTGTAACTTATAGTATATTAATCGATCGTTTTGCGTATTCTTTGTTCATAGCGGATTATCCGGGGAATTCGTTATCCGGCGTTGCCGGGCTACCCTATTCCACGGATAGTCGGGAGTTTACTGTATATATATATATATATATATATATATATATATATATATATATATATATATATATATATATATTTCAGTATTTTATATATTTATAGGCCTATATGTAGACCTATTTATTTAAATGTATATTGATGAATTCAATAGTGATATGAAACCGAAGAATATGTCTGTGACTTGAAAATGAGAACGAATAAGCTGTATAACATCATCCAAGTGAATAATAAATTGACTCAACTAAACAATCATCTGTTTTATTGTAAACAATGGCATACTGTTGCTAAATAGAATGTAAAGTAAATAATTAAATGATCAAAGTAAAAAGCATCAAACATTTGTGTGAACAGTTTTATGTTGTAATTTTGTTTTGTTGAGTAAATACTTGTATCTAAACATAGTTTTCTAGTTTCGTTCAAACAAAGTAAAGAAAAACATTCGATGTATTGTAGATGCTACATTATTTTATTTTATAGGCAGTTTATCAGTGTAACATATAATATAAAAATATATTTTATCGTCAATACAAATGGAGTCATTTACAACAACAGACGTTATCTAAAAGACAGCTCTACATATGATCGTAAACAAGTGATTAGCATTTTCGTCGCCCATTTAAAGGTTTGCTTTCACAAACCTTTTGCTTTTAGTACCTTAGACAAACGAACCGTGACAAAAAGGTCTGATGTAAAATGCTTATAATTTAAGTGTTATTTAATATTCCTATTATATTTTTGTCTAAATTAATATTAATTATAAAAGTAACTACTTTATTTGGTTATTTAATTTTTCAACTGTTGTAGGTTTTATTTTATTGAAATGGGTTCAACTTGTTGATAAACTTATTTTTTTCGTACATTGTTTTAAACCGATGAATTATTCTTTATATAAAATATTATTCCTTTATTAATATATATACCATTTTATAAAGTATTTTCGTTCAAAACCTATGCAAGAAACTGTATCATGTTGAGATGAAATATTACGCAAGATAAATTAGGTATAGACTAGTAATTTGCTTAATTTCTCTTTGATAGTTTAAGGTTATTTCTCTATAAAAGAGGGTTCCCAACTGAACCCACTGAACCATTATCGTATATTATATATATTGCCTACTGAATTTCTAATAATTTGTTTTTTTTCTAATTTTAAGTAGTACTTACAGTATACTTTTAAACTCGTTCATGGACATAAATCCAAAATCATTTCAGTTAAATTAGGTAAAACTAACTAATAACATTACACTCCAGGTCATTATTGGGTTTGCCGCATTTTAAAAGTGATGTTTATTATAGGGCCTACATTGATTTTAGTAATGGCTGCGGTCGTTACTTTAGGATAACAAATGCCAAACAAAAACTATCTATGATAGTCATCTACAGTTACAATTTAAATCAATAATAATAATACAAATATCCCTTATTTGTGTTCTTGTCACTCAAAATTGAATATCTGAAACAATTAAATTGAACGTCATTTCTAAATGGAATGCTAATTTCTAGTTACAATGATTCATTAATAATAACATTTAACTATATTTAGTATTGTTTCTTGAGTTAGAAGCCCAATCAGGCAATAGTAGTTCAAGTTTTGGAATTTTAAAAGTATGCTTGCTTGAACAACAATCATCTTTACGTTTTTATACAATTATTGTAGTTTCCTCGATATATTTGTTTATGAGCAATGTAACTAGATTGTATTTTCTTGATTTATTGTTAAGTTTGAAAATTGTGAGAGTTTTATTTTGCAAATCAAGTTATATATTTAAACAGTCACTTATCGTTCTTATCACTTCCAATATTTAGTCATAATATATAATCAGAATAAAACATTTATTACTAATAAAAAAATTGCAGGTTGTAAAGGTTTTGTTTATTAGTTATTTCTCTAGAAATAATTGTTTGTTTATTACAATATTATGAGACACGTATACTCTTAGAAACCATTTTACAAAGTAATAACACAAATTAAGATTTATAAACAAATTTTAAGATATATTTTTACATTTAGCAATTATATTTTTAGAACAAATTCAAAACTATAACTGTGTTGTATTATAACTATATCATATTGCAAGAAACAAATAATGATTAAAAATATAAATAGAAAACATAATCTAAATTATACTTAACCAATAATTCCAATTTTCGTCATTTACCATATTATTGTTACTATTTCACAGAAATATTTTCTTTATATAGGTAGTAGTAAACTATTTAAAAGAGATAATTATTTTTATTTCCTATTTACCGTGATAAAACTAAAGTGAAAAAGTCTGTTATCCTCTAATGGTATAAAATAAATCTTCGTTTTCCACTTTATCTACACTATAAAAGGTTCAGTGTCTGCTAGAGGCTCTATTGTTTACGCCTAATCCTTCTACAATATAATATAGACTATAAGCAATATAGTTTAAAACTTTCAAATAATCATTTTCAACTATTGAGACTAAGGATGTTTGATTACGATGATGAATGAAAATTTAATTCAGTAATTGTATAGAATTCATACTTAATTCAGCAATTATAATGAATTCAAAATATTTTAACTTGGAAAAGAGTTTGGTAGGTACGTAGGTTGCAAAATAATAAGTAAAAAAAGATCAAGCTCCAAAAATACATAAACATAACTATACTCGTATTATAATGTTATTATATTTTTGGTATTAATTTTTTTTAATAAAATATGTCAAACAGAATTATCTGTATTTACATACCCACTAGCGAATTAACCCTTGGAACCGTTCTAAAATATGTTAAATAATGAAGATTCACATCCATTATATTAATATCTGTTGTTGGTTTTTTTTTCACTCGACGTTATACTTGTGTCTGATTCAGCGTAGAGCAGATAGCACTACAATTATACAGTGATGACTTTGTTTCATTCATTAACTCCCATTCATTATTAAAGAATTGTTAAAATTACATAACTCACATAGCTTAGGCTAAATTTTCTTACATATAAATATATTTAAAAAAAACATAGGTTATTTAAATACAAGAATATTTATTAATTTATATTCAAAGCTTTTCGTTGGCAAACAGTACCAACATCATCAGGAATGAAAATTACAATAATGCAAGCTATAGACCTAAAACATATGTTGAATTAGAAATAGAATTGTTGCTAAAATTATACAAATTGCCAAATTTATTTTGTTGCTGTAACATTATAGACATTGAATATAGTATCAAATTTAAAATGTATTTGATTTTTTTTTTATTATTTTGTTATTATTATTGTATTTATATATTTCGAATGCTTCATGTATATTCATTCTTAATGCTTTATTAATTTCTTTTATAAGTTTCATATTTTTCATATTTGGAAATTGGTGCTTATTATTAATACAATGATTTGCAAAATTAGATTTATATATTTCTGGATTAATATAGGCATTCAAATGTTCTTTATATCTTTCTTTTAATTTTTTCTTGGTTTGACCTATATAAGATTTATTACAGTTTTCGCATTTTAATTTAATTTGAATATAAATTAATAAATATTCTTGTATTTGAATAACCTATGTTGTTTTAAATTATTAAACATAAAAACGTATTATATATATTTATATTTATATATATATATATATATATATATATATATATATATATATATATATATATATGTCTGTGTATAGGTGTGTGTGTGTGTGTGTGTGTGTGTGTGTATGTGTGTGTGTGTGTGTGTGTGTGTGTGTGTGTAGCTGTGTGTGTGTGTGTGTGTGTGTGTGTGTGTGTGTGTATGTACGTGTGTATAATAGCCTTGTGTTAAGATTTGGTAATCGACTGTATAATAAGTCTTCCTATATATGTATTCTCCAGAAATGGTATGTAATTATTAACCGTAAAATTTTCCAAACATTTTTAAGCTTTCGTAGTTGGCATTTCTCAAACCCCTAAAAATTAAATACTAATTCAGCTAATTATGCACAATTTTTAATGTAACGAATATGTGGTTACAATTATCACCTGTCATACAAGCTATAAGGAGTTATTTTAAAGCCCTAAAACTATATAAAGATTTAAAATAATTACTTCCGAATTGTTGGTATTGTTAGCGAACTTCTGTTTCCTATCTGTGTGTAGAGGTATATTGTTGTTACAGTTTGGGTGTAATCCACAATAGGTACTATATTTTGGACACCAGTAGCAACGTCTGCCAATAATAATAACTGTAATAACTGAAAAACGTTCAGTTTTTAAAATTTATCGCCCGAACTGAAATTGGTTTTTAATAATTCTCAAATCTCACTAGATCGACTGTGAGATTCTGGGCGCAGATGTGAATTACAACTGATGGGTTTCTATAAAAAACAGTATGAATCGAACGAGACTTCCGTTTCTTACCATGGCATTAGCATTAAACTTTAGCCATCAACTGTAAAGTAGTTGCTACATTTTTTTGGATCAGTTACACCGCTACATCGTTGCAAAACTAAATGACGCGATTAAAGTCTATATGGATATGTGTGAAAAGGTGTATCCTATGTAAGATGTACGTAATATACGTCAACCATAGGATCTCTAGTGCTAGTAACTAAATACGACAAATAAATGTTTTACATATATATATATATATAAAGTAAAAACAGTAAAATACTCTAAAAAACATGTTTACATTTTGTTTTGAACTAGCAAATAACTCGTATATACTTTTTAAATTGTGTTCAACATAAATCAAAATAAATGGTGACATGGTTAAACATTGATCTTTGCAGAATTTGTAATCACCACACTGCTAGAAATGCATTTATGACAGTTGCACTGAATGACGCTTTTGTATAGTCACAACTAGATAGTAGCACACAATGAACCTGCAATTGACTGTTGCTTTGTGTCCTTCAAAATTATTTTTGCTCCAATATTGGAATAGGGTGTATTTATTTTATCAACCTATAATGGTAATTAGAGATTATAGAAAATTAATGGTTATATTACCTTTTATTGATATTGTAACAACTGTTTACGATTGCCTACATCTTGTAAACTCGTAATGTTTATGCAGTAAGCGAATATCTTTGCTTTTTTTAGCTAATAACTTTTAAAGGTCTAGTTTATTTTAAGTTCAACCGTTCTAAATTTTTCAGTTTGTTTAAAAAAAACATATCAATTAAACTATTATTAAATTTTTCTTTTATTATCAACTCACCAATAGAAAACTTAAAATAAACAAATTTATAAATATTCAAAATGGTAAAAGAAATTTTTTACGTGACACAATTCAAATGATTAAATTGAATCATTCAAATGAATAATAAGAAATACTAATGAATACCTTGATTAGTAACTGTTTAACGGGTGCGTTTCTTTGTAACTCCCTTCCTGAGGCGGCATGCCCACTGCCCACAGCAACGGTCCTTGAGTTATACACCCTTGTTTTGCTAAGGCGTCAGCTCTCTCATTCCCTATCCAGCCAGAATGTCCTGGAATCCAGGTTAGGTTGAGTGAATTATACTTACTCAGCTCAGCTAGAGTAGCCATAGTCTCAGTCACCAGCCTAGAGCTGGTCCTAGCCTTTACTAAAGCCTTCAGAGCAGCCTGACTGTCCGAGCAAATCTAGATGGTCTTGCCCCTCCTGCCAGACCCTATTATTTCCTCAGCACATAGCTTGATCGCGAGCACCTCCCCTTGGAAGACAGAGTTGTAGTCCTCCAGGCGATGACAAAATCTGTCTTGGTGTCTCGGTCCACTAAATCCTACTCCCACTCTCTCCTTCATCTTGGACCCATCGGTGAACCAGATTACACCATATCTGGGTCTATACTTCGCCCATACCTCTCTTGCAGGAATATGGATTTTGTAGTTTCCTTTTTCCCTTTTAAGAGACACTATCTTATCCTGAGGCTCTATCCAGAGCTCCTTCAGTGTATCATCTAATAGTTGTTTATGACGTTGCTACTTGTCTTCCACAACACGGTACAAATTAGCCGTTATGCAGTTTTCATAGCTTCCATAATAATTTGAAGACTCAAGGATGGAAAACCCAACATAACCCTCATGGCCGCACATGGTGTGCTTCTCCTTGTAGCTGTTATGCCTCTAAGGAAGAGCCCCTGCGCGCGGTCCAGCATTATTTTACTTGTTTCTTTCTGTGCCCTGTCCCACCAGACGATTGTGGCAAAGACCGACCTCGGCACCACAATGGCGGAATAAATTCAGTTCATCTGACGTGGACCCAAACTCAATCTCTTTCCTATTGCTCCTCTGCATTGACAGAACGTAGCTATGGCTTTTTTGCACTTATCTTCCAAGTGCTCACGCCAGAGTACCTTCCTATCCAGAATAACTCCCAGATATTTAGCGCTCTCAACGTAGCTTATTTTGGTATTACCAACTTCCATCATCTCCAGCGATTTAGTTTTATATCGCCTATTGAAGATGAGTACCACATATTTCTCTCCTTGAATGCATAGTCTCTCCATGTTACCTTGAGTGCCTCTTGAAGCAGGTCTTTGAGGACCTCTTCAAATGGTCCCCTAACAAGGATAGCTATATCATCCGTATATCCTACCACCTTGGCACCCATTCCACTGAGCGTCCTTAGTAGGCCGTCCACGACAAGGCTCCACAGCAAAGGGGATAACACTCCACCCTGCGGGCAGCCCTCCGAGACCATCCCATTTATCGTGCACCCCATCCAGGATGCAGGAATTATCCGGTTTTCCAAGGAACTCATAATCCAATTTATAATTCCATCAGAAATCCCGTGATCAATAGCTGCTCTCTTAATGGCCAATCTAGAGGTACTATTAAAAGCCCACTCCACATCTAGAAAAGCCCCAATACATATCCCCTTGTAACCCAAGGCAACACAGTTTCTGAGTAATCCTGTCAGTGGCCGTATTATTTCCTCCAAGCAATTTTGTAGTAGTGCTGGAGTAATATTATCTAATCCAGGCGCTTTAAAAGGTTCAAAAGACAGAATCGCCTCTCTCGCCTTTTGCGCTGAGATCACCTGCCCAGCAATATTCCAGTCCGCCCTTAGCCCAGTATGTCGGAGGTTTTGAGCACCTTCCCCTACCGGTCTAATATCGGGAAAACTGTTCCTCATAGGAAGACGCAGAGTTTCCTCCTGGGTGTCAGTAAAGCTACCATTAGTATTCTTGACAACCTTAAGCTCTCCCCTCGGTAAACAAAAGGAAACAAGGAGTGGAAAAGCTAAAAGTAGCTGGAAAGAGTATCGACTAAGAGATAAAGTTTCAAAAAATACTTTCATGTAAGTTAAAACAAATGCGGAGGATAAGTATTTTACCGAAAATATATTTTCTGTGTTTAATCCTTTTATCGCCGTGGAAAACTAAATCACCCCACGAAGTTTCTAATAATGTGTTTATGACAGTTGCACTAAACATTACATCTTTCAATGATTCAGACTACAAACATCTACCCAGGAGTTGTAATTTAGACGATGTATCTGAAAACTTGATTTATTTAGTAATTAGTATCTACTGATGAAAGTTGTTTTCATCAGAAACAGGCTGTAATATAATAAATGGATTTTAAGTGTTTTGATCTCTACGAAATGATACAAACTGTATTAAGCAATAATGTATGATAGCGATTGTTTAATATTGAACAATTTTCATTGTTGGTATATCCGTTGTACAAAAAATACATACCATAATCAAACATTTGTAGTCACTGAGACAACCTAAGTTGTGCTGTCAAACCCTAGCCAACAATAATACTACTTACTCCAATAGAACTTTGCTTAATTAGAAAATTTACTATTTCCATGATTCATCCGAACCGTGAGACACGAGATAGGGGCTATTCAGAGTTGATGGAGATATTACTAGTAGTCAGTAGTCAATAATGTATGATTGTTTTTATTATAGGAAAACTGTTGTAGGGAATTAGGAAATTCTAGATCCCAAAACATGGAATTTCGTTGTGGTTCAGATATACAATCAAAACCCTACGACGGACAGACGGTATTTTTATTTAAACGAACTATTGTCCCCTAGCAAATTTTTCAGCTATCTTTATATTGCTTTAAGACACATATGATATTGAAAAAACAAGATTTATTGGGCAAGTTAGACAATCTTGAAAAGATGAGAAAATAAAGTCATTGAGGAAAAAGAAATAAATAATCTCTTAAATTAAGCAAATTCCAACGTTTCCGAAGCTATACTCATTTCATCACACAAGGCATTTCCGAAAAGTATGTTTCCCCCACTATAACATAGACATATTACAATTCCATTTCCATATTTCGAAAAACCTATAAAAAAATAACAACAATGATTAAAAAGTATAAATTATATTATTTTTATTTAATTCCACATTTAATATAGTCCTATATGTATATTTTATATTTTTTTTATTTAATTATTACCTCAGTATATTTTACTAAACTATGAAATTATTAAGAAAAAATAACAGAACATTTTTTTGAATAACAGGAAGTATTAAAACAAATAAAGCATACACAAATCTCACAAATTAATCTTTTATTAACTCTTACGCGAGTTTTGTGTATGTTTTATTTGTTTTAACATAACCTCACAAGCTAAGCTCAAAGAATAGTTGTAACACGAAGTAATGTTTTCGTAATAAAAGACTCATTATATTAGACATTTCCTTGTATCCTAGGCCACAATGCATTAGATAATAAGGTTATATAATGTATTATCTAATTATTTTAAAAAAACTAGAAGACTTTAGTAAGTTCTTAGAAAAAACTTCCTTCCTACTTTTATTCTATTGGGTGAATTCTTACATGAGAGTTTCGCATGTAAAAGCTTTACATATTAGAAGTAATATGATAATGGATTCATAATAACGGAAACCCAGTATACTTTGTTTAAAGAAAAAAATTGTTATTCTATTGCGGGTTTTCTTATGTTTAAGTTTGAACACATCTCAACAGATACAACAATATTTTATTTGTTAATTTTGTTTATGATCATTTCTGATAACCTGATGCAGTATTTTTTAATTGTATATTGTTCTATTTACCCATAAACTATTTTGTGTATATTGAAGGGTGATATTCACGCATACACACTACCGTAGAAAAACAGGTAAATAAATTATGTTATATGCTTTAGTGCATATTTGCTGACAATGATGGACTTTTGGTATTACCAATTTTCTGGCGATTGTCACATTATGACTGGCTTCAATAATAAGCATAAGAGCTGTGTGGACTTGAATAGTTATAATTGTAAAACGCCATTATTTTATAGTTATCGAAATATACAATGATGAAGCTTTGCTCCTTTTTAAACCAATGTATATCTGAATACGACGGATTTATTTGTATGTTATTAAAATACACTACATCAAATACTTCATTTATAAGCTTTCCAACTTTGACAACAATTGGATAAAATAAAAACTGCGTGAGATATCCTCCATGAACCTACGTAAACATTTTAAATTCCATTTTACTTTTTTAAAATACAAAGCTCCCACTCCGTATTTTCTTTAGCGAATACTTTTACATTTAGTTAGTAGGGTGTTATTCACCTTTACTATTCGAAGCAAACAAAAGAGTTTTGAAATTTAAAAAAAAAACAGCTCATTATTTTAGAGACCAGCTATAATTAAAAGTTCCAGTTGAACAAACCATCACCTAGAAAGTTTGTTAATTATTTACTTCAATTGAAAGTTGGTTATGAATTGTGCCCTGGAGATGAGTCATTAACAAAAATAAATTGTTTCCTCGCAGTCCTTCAGAGTATAAACTCTGCCCGGTTTTAAGGAATACATTAAACCCTGTTTCACTTGAATAATATATTTTAAAATATTTGCATTTAATGAATTCTTTAAAATAAAGAATTATATAAACTAATTTAAAAATGTATTTTATTTATATTTTCAATGTCTTATTCGATAAATGAAAAGGAATATTTTCAAAATAAGTAATAAAATTTTACTATAGGAAACAAACTCTCAAGATCATTGACTTTGGTTTATGTATTAAAATGTTTTAATACCAATATATATAATTTTTAAATAAATACAAAACGGAGCAATCACCACTTTAATCAATACTTACCTGAACCATTATTGTTACTGTTTGAAATAAGAATACATTTTTTATCATTAATTTAAACATTTATAACTTACTTCATTTTATATTTATCAATAATATACAAAATAGCTATTAATATTTCTGATTTTTGAAAATGTATTTGTTATACGGTTTTTTTACTAACAATTAAAACTTCATACCACTGGAAATATATTGTACAATAAAATAAATTAAAATACAGTGGTAATAATGATCTTATTTTCTTAGGTTTATTTAAGAGTTTGAAAAGTATTTCTTACATTTCATAACACATTTTGTTTATTGCTCTTGTAAAGATGATAGTAAGAAAAAATAGTTGTTACAATGATAATAATCCATAAGACATTACAATGAACAAATAGTGGAACAGAAGGGATTTAGTTTATTTCATGAATCTATTCTGAGAGATTTTAATTATATCTAGGTAATATAGATAATTTTATAATCATGCTGTTCAGAGCACATCTCTATTGGATGTTGAAAGTTTTCACAATACAAGTTTCAATTAACTAATTGAAATAATTTCTTGAGAAAGTTTTAGACGTATCTAAAAAAGTTATAGTTTCAAATTAGAATAATATATGTTTGTATGTACGTATGTATTACCCTTATGCGTGACTGAACATGAAGGTTTAGGAAAATGTTGAGTACATTCCTGGTAACGTTTCGGACACTTCTATTCTCAAGGGCGTAGCTAGGGGGGCACAAGGGAACCTTGACCCCCAAACCAAAAAATATTAACCGATAAAACGGCATTATCTTCTTTTATATTAATGAATGGTTGTATGTATGTATGTATGAAATCTATTCGTTACTAAAGCAATGATCCGATGACCATGAAACTTTTGAAAATCGTTGAGTACATGCCTGGGAAGGCTTCTGTTATTTTAGGTCTCAAGGCACTAAATCTGTGCTAGGCATATATCAATGCAGCTTCTATGAAGACATAAAAATTGTTTTCAACATGTATTTTTTAAGTACCAAAATAGCAATCAAATAAAACAAAATAATTACAAAAAAAATATGGGGTAATATTTTTAAATTTCCTTGAAAAAATATGTAGATCAGAAGACAAAAGTTAGAATAAAGAGGCTACCTATCGTATGTTTTATTTTCTAATCCAATTATTATTTATAAAAAATATAAATCACTTGTACAAAAGTGACCCACTTCTGAATTAGTTTGAAATATGGATTTGGGTATTTATTTAAAACGCAGTGTTTACTTTAAAACATATATTTAAAGACATAATTTGTCTTCACAAGCAATATAGTAGTTATCGAGACAAATATATTGAAGATTTAAACTGTAGTTTTCCATCCACATAACATAATGTATTACTTTTAAGGGTCTAGGTGAAGCAAAAATAAATACAACTAACAGATGAAGCTTAAAATAATAAACCGTACCTTTTAAAGTGTGGTTATTGTAACAACATCTATATAACATTTATTTGTTGTAGATTTTTTAAATTATTTTACACTTTTTTTATACGTGATCAAAATTAAAGTGGGAAAACCCAGTAATAATGTTTACTAATATACTAATGTCCACTGGGAAATAGTGAACGTTAGGTTATATTATTAAAATTCCTCGTCTTTTCTTTTACGGCTCTGGACTTTACTAATATTTTACTTCCTTAAAAATTATATTTTATTTATAATTTTATTGTTTATATATCTATACTTTGATATTTAGAAGGTAAAAAATTCCCCTTCATGGTCAGGTTCAAAATAAGGGCCTGTTACTTATCTTACTGTGACTTTGATCTAAGAAATACGTTTTTAAAATTGTTTTTAATTCAAATATGTCTTTGCAGCCCTTGCTTGGTTTTGCCATTTTCAAGAGATTTGATAATTTTATCGATATTTACCTTTTCCAGTTATAAAATATCAATTAGTCTGTGTTATATTTTAACTTAGATTTTCCTTAACACAGTGTACGCGGTACAGTGGATGTACACTTATAGTAGATATCCAGCGCAGAGCCAAGTTTCCCATAGCTAGCATCCTTTTCAGAGTCTTATATGAATTTTATTTGCCTCATCTGGTTGACGTCGAAATCTCCATTGCACAACTATGAGTTACAGCCATGATTACAATAAATGATGATCTAGGGTTAAAAGTTAATGGAAAAAATATAATAAACAAACAAACTGGATTAACGGTATGGAATCTTCCTTTACAAACGGACAGTGAAAAATAGAAAGTGAAAAGAAACTAGAACACAATGCAAGCGAAAAGAAACGTATAAATAGTAACAAACAAAAATAATAGTTCATCATACATACCAAGAAAAATGGGAATTTACAAGGTAAATTTTACTTTTTATTTTACCACCTAATATTGTTATTCTGACATACATATAAACAGATTTATATTAATTGTAGTTACAAAATAACATGAAACTAAAATGAAATTTTTATTTGTTGTCAAGTGTGGTAACTCGTCCTCAGGTCAATAAACCACATTCAAATAATTATTTGCAGGAACCTAGCACTACAACTCGTTTGCGTGCTGTTTGTTACTAGTGCTATAACCTATAATGATATTTCTATGAATAATATTTTAATTGAAGACAAGGAGGTGCAAACTAACATTTCCGACTTATTCATAATTTGCCACATTCACAGTATAGTTTTTTCATATGATATCACTTAATTATAGGCAGATACTGCCTCCTGATAGCAAGTGTTATCAGATCGTCGTGATGCGTGATACGGTACCTTACATAATCTAGATATTGCTTTCTCAATCTTGAAACCCAATGTTTTGCGTAAGATTCCGTGCATTCGAAACCTTCACCGACTCTTTTCATATGCTACAGAGACACTAAGCTAGCTGTCGTTCGCTAATATAGAGGTGACCTCATGAACTAAATCTTCCTCATTGCAAATATATTTGCAATAACCATAACCATACTGACTGCATGGCGCATGGACTACTTCCTACAGAATGCTGATGACCTGACGATCATTTATGGTAGTATGGCCCTCTTTACTAGTTAGAACTCTCCTATATCTCATTTTGTGTCTGCAACAACTCACCGACACTTTAGAAGATAAGCCTCTTTCATCCAGGTTTCTTATTTATACTGCTCTTTAGGAGTTAGAGGTATTTAATCAATTTCCAACATTTTCCGACTACACCGCCTATCTCCAGCGGCTATACGTGGTGATGGCTTATATTATGCAGTTTATTTACAACATTTGACACCCGGAGAAGTGCACCGGTCTACCCAGCACTTAGCTAGGTGCAGCATAGACAATAGCTACCTTCGAGATAGTTCAAGCATCATATATTAGAGATATAATTTTCGAAACAAAACAGTATTCAAATAAACCTGGAAAAGGACAACTTCAATGACTCTCTCCTATCCTTAACTAAAAGAAAATCCAAAACGTCCGGTGGCTGTGCAGGATCCGTTGATTTCGTAAAAACGACAACACGACTATAAACGTCTTATTGATTTTTATCGTAAAACAATATTTGGACTGAGTGCCTAATTGACCCAGTTACTCTTGCACAGGATGTGAAGATCCTTTCTTTCTGAAGTGTAATATGAAGTCTCCCAATTTTATTTCGACACATATCTCGCAATCAAATTTTATTATTGTGTGATTTACCCAAACCCATTTGTTTCCTTTATCATTCGTTCCTTGACACCACAATACACTCAGCAGGCCTTTTCAACATGAAGGAGCAAGTTTTGCGCTCGATTAGCTTGTAAAAAGCATATGTTTGTATCTGTGTGGCAAAACCTGTATGTATTAAAGTATTACAGGATCTGTATACAGATGGTTTTATTTTCACCTTTACACGATTTGTGTTTAGAAGTGGTCTCTGCACAAATATTTATTCTGATCGTGGAACGAATTTCATTGGATCAAACATTGCACTTCAAAACCTCAACACACCTTCTGGCCACACTAGAATACTCTTCTTTAATTCTTGTCACAACAAAATATTTTTTCCTTTCATCCCACCTGACGCCACCCATCAGTAGTGAAACGTATCAGAACCTAAACTCAATAAATCTAGATATACACACCATTATTGTAGTAACACTAAATATTATAATTTCAGGATATAATAATAAAGTATATTTTTCGTCCGTTTCCTTCAATATAATTGAACCTCCTGAATGGAGTATATCAGGATAAAGTTTAAGGATGGCATTGAAGCATTTTTTATTACTGAATTTAGTAACTTATCGGTTCTTCTATTCCGGATCTTATAATTGCTATAAGGTAGCAGATAAAATTATTAAAGCTAACTATATTTTAGTAATTGCTTGCTACAGTCAAGGATAGGTAATATTCATGATTACGAATTAATATATTTGTTACGTTGCAGCCTTGAACTCTCGATTAATTACGTTTTATAACAAAATAACTGACTCGCCTTTTCGCAGTCCAGAAGGCTGATGATGTCACTCCTATTTATTTTATTTTTAATCCAACTGGTAACAGAATGATACCGGCTTCTTAGTGAAGTAAATGCTTATTACGTCCGTATTTTGTTACGTCTTCCATGGTACGCTTAAAAATATGGTCTACTTCGAAGTAGCTATTTAAATTATTACAAAAGAAAGTAACAAATAAAATGGGCAAAACACAGTGTTTCACAAAGTAAAAACTTTACATAATGAATATAATTACTGATATAAGAAAAACTTGCTTTTTTTACAGACAATATTTTTTATTCAGGCGAAGGTAAAATATAGTCTTATTTCGAAATGAAAAATGTTGTTTCTAGCGTTTAATCATCAAGTGGAAATATAATTAACAAACTTTTTAGATGGCGGTTTACATTAGTTGGACTTTTAATTATGTCAAGCCTTACCTAAATAATGAATGATATTTGTTTAAGTTGTCTTCAGTGAATAATGAATAATTTTGTCATCCGGCTAAGAAGGGAGGCGCGAATATAAAGTGACACGCACAGGCATTTTTAGAATACTTTTTTACACATCATTAGGCCTACTTGTTAGGATTCGTATTGTATATTATTTTTGTTAAGTGCATATTAAATCTCAAATCTTCATGATAAGAGTTTTGCAACTTCAGCAAACCCGTATCATTACTTTTACAATTTAAGAAGATTTTCATAAGTACTTGTCATAGGTTTCCCTCTGTATACTTTATGTATGATTCATCAAATACCACTTTTTCTTTAACTTACAGTGAATTATTCTTGAATATATTATACATATGATCATAACGTCCTGCACAATTCATTTTAGATAGCAATTAGTGAAGTGCACACCAGAGTAGGTGACAAACATTTTAAAGAAAGTATAACATTTATATTTTCAATAAAACAGTACTTTAAGGATTTAAAAAAAAAACTCAAAACAGGTCACATTTCAGCTGCTGTTTTTTGAAAGCCACACTGATACTCTTACAATATAACTTGTAAGCTCGCAATGGAAGATTTAGAAACACTGTAATAAAAGCATTCTTAAAATACATCTTAAAGGTCAAGAAAATCCATTACTGTTGTACATTAGTTGGGAATTTGAAATAACTGCAACGTTTGAGAGGAAAGCGGACGTTAACAGTTAGTATAGAAATATACCTCTGAGAAAACTTAACAAATTATTGATAGATTCATAGTTAAGGAGGTTGCTCAAATATAATATAATCAAGATATTAGGAATTAAATTGTCTGAAGATAGTAATAGGTTATTCTTGTTTCATTTTAGTTCTTATTTGCTCTTCAGTGATGGTTAAAAGCATTGGAACTTACAAACCTTTGGGCAATAGATGGATCAGGATTTCTACGCAAGTCAGCTCTCACATGACCAAAGTATTTTGCTAATTTATGACTTTTATTCTTGACCTATTCAACTCATCTGGAGAAAGGGCTGGTAGAATGTTGAGTGTATTTAATAAAGGGTCTCAATATTAACTGTAGAGGCAAATATTTCACAATACTTCATTCTTCACATTTAGCTAAACAAATGTAATTATATTTGTTAATTTTGTCAAATTAATAATAAATAGCTTGACATTGTCAACAACCATAATGACAACACTAGCACTAGTTAATCAATATATATTAGATAAGCGTAGTAATCGCTTTCATAGGTAATAATTATTGAGTTTGTAACCTTTATTAAGTGTTAAGAGGCAATGCTTTTTATCTTTCACTTTTTTGGAGTCATGAGAGACTTGGAAATTTTTTGTTTCTATTGTAAAACAGGTATTTGTATTTTCCATTGACGATTAAGTCTGGATATCGTACAATAAACCATTTCTCTCTGTCACAAAACCTAATTAATTATCTAATTAGTGATTAGCGTTAGTTGTTATGGTATAAAATAAAATAAACCTGAAGTCAGTAATTATTTAGCACCGTTAGCTGCTCGGTGTGTTTACTGCTCGTGAAAGCATTAAAATCACTGTTCTAAATAAAGAATTGCCCAAGAAATAACTCCAGCAATTAACGACACGCAAAACGTTCATTAAAATTCTGTGTTAAGGCAAAGTTCAAATCATTAAGCCGATTATATAAATTTGGTCTTTAACTGCTCTTAGGTTATTGTTGTTAAGCTTTTATATTAACAATTGCACTAGATTTTATTTACAATTTAAAGCTTTCCGAATGCTTTGTCTTCTATTAACTAATGTTTCTCAAATCATATAAATAATTTGTAATATCATTGAAATAATATTTACACCCTAACTAATAGCTACCCAATACTTGAAAACGGTAAAAAAAATATGTGAATGAGAGGAAATATCAAAGCTTTTATGTAACAGGACCTATGTTCATATGTAATTTTATTCTTCAGTTTTAATCTACAAAAGCAATTATAACCCGCATACAAATGCAACTAAATTATTAAACTTTGTAAAGTAGTAAAACCAGGATTTCCTACTTCAATTTCGAACACGAATAGAAAAAAGGTATAAAAAAAAATATTAAGGATAAATAAAGGTTATAAAAAAGCTATTACAATAATCACAATTTAAAATGTAAGGTTTTTATTATAAGCTTCATCTGTTAGTTTAAAATAACTTTGCTCTACTTAGGGCATTAAAAGTACAAATTAATGTTACTTGGTTGGAAAATTACAGCGTAGTTCTTCAGGGTATTTGGTATTCCGTTTGTCTCATTAATTACTAATTTGCTTGTGAATACAAATTAGGTCTTTAAATATATTTTTTTTAAGTAAAATCGGCGTTTTAAATGAATACCCAGATCGATATTTCAAACTAATTGAGAAGTGTTCCACTTTTGTACAAGGGATTTATTATTATTATTATGAATAAAACAATGATATAAGTGTTATCTTTTGAAAGAATGAAGCCATTTAAAACAAAAGTAGATGTCCCAAAACACAGCCTGAAATCTTGACATGAGCAAATCAAATGATCAACAATTTTGTCACAAATCCCATCAACAGAGGATTTGCTAGAAGGACGAATTTACTTTAGATCTAAAGATTTTAACAATCATTATTGAAAAAGAGGTTTCTTTAGTATTTATATATCGAATTTGTAGCAATTAGGTGTATTTTAGAATAATTTATTTTCTTATGATATTATTTTATATAAATATTGATCTCTGGGTAGTAGTAAAAGGATTCTTTGTGATATTGACTTTAATTTGGTTTTAATAATATAACGCTACAGATAGCTATTATCAAATAAGATAATAATTTCTTTTCAATAATTTCAAAATTAACGACTATCGATTTTCAATTATTTCTAATTATCTCATGTGCCTGTTTATTTCATCTGTTTAAGTCAACGAATGTGAATGTATTTTTTCATCTTACTTTGTTTATTACATCGTTTTAGTGTACCCTATTTTAATTCAAATGTATTACATTTTATACTACCTGTATCTGTAGAATATTTAAAACTAGAGATTATTTCTCTGAGAGAAATTAGTGAACTAAGAAAGATTCATTTAGTAAAATGTAATGAAAACGAGGTAAAATGTAATGAATGTTTATGAGGTTGTAATAAATACACAAAAACCTCTTAACCACAAACTTTCTTTATTTTACCCTTATGTACATTTCAGTTACAAAGTAACCATCCTCAGAGGGATAACATACAAAGACTGTTTGTGGTTAAGAGGTTTTTGTGTATTTATTATTAAATTCAACCACAGTATATTCCTAATAAATAGTAACTTTATGAGGTTGTATTTATTTAACGCAAGTAAGAGGCTAATTTCAGTTGATAAAAACGTTTTTGTGTAATATAATGGACACTGTATATCAACTTGTTATACACTTTTAGAACAATAAAATATTTGGAATAGAAACAAAATGTAATATAGGCAACCGTTGGTTGTAATACTTATTATTTACACCTTTACTGACCTACATATTTTTTGAATGAATTTATAAAAAATGTAATTTTCTGCAATTTATTTCATTTAACTAATTTTAAAAATACTTAACTAAGTGAATATGTAATTGCTTATATCCTGACGCGTTTCAAAACATTCGTTCCTTTTACGAAGGTAACCCTCTACTCCATTTTTATTTTCATTTCTTCGATTGTTTCCCACAGCTGTATAACTCGAGTGTACATAAAAAGAACAACAATCAGATTTATAAAAATGGCTGTAGCTTTAATAAAAGTAAACTAAATTGCAGTTTCCTAAATGTAAATAGATCCCAACAAACTTTTTAGCTAAATAAAAATTTAATTTTTAATAAAAAATATCCAATAGTGACTATTTTTATAAACTGTAATATATGTGTTAGGTGTGTTATATAAAGGATAAATAATTTTTTTAAAAGGAAAGAATGGTAGAATAGTACAAATATCTTCCTCCTATATTTAATACTATTAAAATATACATACATATATATATATATATATATATATATATATATATATATATATATATATTAATATATAAAACCAACAATGCTAGATATATGTGTAGACTATCCAGTTCAATCCTCTTAAATCCGTTGTACTTTTACAAATGCTATTAGGATCACCCAACCTTCCATAAGACACACCATTCTTGAACAAGCATTTCCAATTCCTTTCACGAGCGACGTTATCGTCTTACATTCACTATTACTGGAAACCCGATCGTTACTATACATTATATGCCTCCTGTAACACATCTAGGAAAATGGAAAACGTTCCTAAAGTGATAACCTCAATACGGTTTGAGGATTTATCCGCAAGCTGAATATTATTTGGAAAGTAAGAACGATTTAGCTACTTGAAAGTAAGTTTTTTAAAAATATTTTTTAGATTACAAAATTATGTGTAGAATGACAGCCGCAATGATAGACCAAGCAATATATACATATGTTTTTATAAAATTATCTGAGTTTATGTCATAGACCTAAGAACGAGTCACCGCGCTTAAAAATGGTAATAAAGTTTTGAATTGAGGTTGAGGCTTTTTCCTCTACAGAATTGGGTCCGTTTTCTACACTTAAACGAGAATGACGTAGGGGATGGTCTAGGTATATATATATATATATATATATATATATATATATATATATATATATATATATATATATATATTTATTTAAGAATAAATAAAAATTCTTAGTATTGTAATTCCTGAGGATGTTGGTAATGTCAACCAACGAAAAGCTTTGAGTGTATTATTCAATAAATTATTCCAGTAATTAGTGTATATATTTAATCTTAAAAATAATTCTAACAGGAAAACATATTTGATATTCTACATATATATATATATATATATATATATAT
Organism: Prosapia bicincta; assembly: GCA_036971475.1. Classification (NCBI taxonomy): domain Eukaryota; kingdom Metazoa; phylum Arthropoda; class Insecta; order Hemiptera; family Cercopidae; genus Prosapia; species Prosapia bicincta. The sequence continues at coordinate 18,097,804 of JBAIZL010000008.1, forward strand.
ATATATATATATATATATATATATATATATATATATATATATATAACGGATAGAAAATATGATATAAAATTAATATCTAGAGTAGATCCGTTCATTCTGCATTGCATACAATCACAGTTAAGAAAGTGTCACTAGAATCTTGTCTAGCATTGACGAAGTGAGCCCAACAACAATTGTTGCTCGCTATTCAACTATAGTTGGGTTCTCCTCGACAATGCTAGAAAAGATTCTAGCGAAACGTCGGAGCTGTGATTTTATGCACTGCAGAATGAACGGTTGTATTCCAGATAATAACTATTCGTTTTTAATGTGAATTCGATAATGTGAAAATTTTCGTTACATTCCTTATTTGGAAATTTAATATTTTCCTCAGCATCAGACCATCAGCTGTTTCGTCATTGACATTTGGTGAACGGAAATATTTAAACATTTTCCTATATACACTATCCATAGAAACTCATATACCTCAAGCATGTGTCTTTTCGTAATTACCTAAGTATATTAAATACAAGAATGGTGTATTCAATAAATAATTTAACGAACAAAGTTTGAATTTAAATAAGGTCTTAGGTATTCACTTAGTTATGTATAAATTGACTATAGGTTATTAAATATTTGAATATGCAGCACTAAAAAAAAACGTTTTACAATCTAATAAAAGTAATACACTTTCAAGATATATTTGTAATATTTGTAGGTGTATAGAAGGGAGAGAGAGAGAGAGAGAGAGAGAGAGAGAGAGAGAGAGAGAGTAAGAGAGAGAGAGAGAGAGAGAGAGAGAGTAAGAGAGAGAGAGTAAGAGAGTAAGAGAGAGAGAGAGAGAGTGAGAGTGGGAGGGAGGAAGAGAGGGACAGAGAGAGAATATGGGAGAGACAGAGGAAGAGAGAGGGAGATGGAGAGAAGGGGATGTAGCGAAATCGTATTTGTGTATTGATAATGGAATATGATGGTACATAAAATATTTTGTACAACAACAAAATTATCTACTAAAGTTATTTACCTGTTTTAGGTAAAAGTAATAAGAAAGAAGTTAGTGTGAGTACGAGGTAGCTTGTAATATTTACAATTATATTTGTCCTTTGTATTTGCAAAAGAAATATGCGATGAATATGGCGAAAACGTTTTACGAAACTATAGAATATACAATATGGTTATAATTATGTCTAAATATTAGAATATTAAAATTATTGGCCGTTGTTTTCGAAGACCCATGTACTTTCCACTAGCCACTTTATCCTTTTTTTATTTTCCATTATTATTTATATTTTGTTTCTATTTTGTTGTATATAACCTTTCGTTATACATTGTATTAGTTGTATGTTTTTGATACTTGAGAGATGATATTTATGATTGATTTAATGTATAAAAGCAGAATTTTAAGTAAGTGCTATTTCTATATTCATTTTTTTATGTCTTGTTTATGCAACGTTATATGATTACATTTATTCTATTGTTTCATGTATCTGTTGCTTATGATATATTATTATCATTGATGTTCTAGCATAACTGCATCAAATAGGGCATACTTCTGCCCTTATATTAGGGCCTATTTTATCATTCCTATTTATTGGTCTATAACGAAAAAAACTAACTGCTTAAGCTTCAAATAAAAGTATAAAAGAGTTATTTTATAGTGATTGACAAAATAAAGAAATTGATATTGCATTTAAAAATATAATATTTTTTATATAAATTATAACGACTGCTTCTCCCGCTCTAAAACGTGTTCCAAATAAATGCCCTTACCCATATCAAATCATGCAAATAGTATTTCCCTGAATTGAAAGTCTGGCCGTACTATTTCTTTCTCAAATAATGTAGCAGATAGCTATTAAGCAATATTGACAATGGAAATTAGAAAGTTTACTTTACGTCCCACTGATAAAATTCTTCAGTTATAATAATTATTTGCTGCCTTATACTTCGTTATAACAATAACCTGCATACATATAAACATTGAACAAAGGGTTATTTTATACAACTTTCCTCTTAGTAGTGTGGCGTTATTTAATTTTACTGCTGTGTTTAACGATTGTTTTATTGAGAATTATTTATATATTATATTTAAAAATTATTTAAAATTAGTTAAAAATGTATGTTTAAAACTTCCCCATTTAATTCAACTTGTTATGCTACAAAACCACAATTTTAGGTTAATTATACAAAAGCTTTTAATTTAATTATTACTTTCTCATCTAGTTTTATATATATATATTTTACCCAATTTACTTCTCAATTTACCTACTTTAAAAATTAACTCACTGAATTATTTTAATTTATTATTTATCCTAATGAAAACAACACATATAAACAAATACCATTAGTAAATCAACACATAAATTTAATACAGTATTGACATGAGATATTAGTATATATATATATATATATAAACTAACACATATATATACATCTAAACATCTGTATGTATATAAATTACAAAGTTATTTTAGTATTATTTAAAAATTTCAAATTATTTCGTTGTAGTTATTTGTGGTTAACACCAAATTAGAAAACTTATATTTACATTGCAAGTATCGCTAAAGAACTCATTAGAAAATTGTTAAAATAAATTGTAATTTTCTAGAGTCCTATTAGGCCATTTCAAAAAAAATTAATATTTACTTTAATAAAATAATATTTTGCACGATAATTATTTAAGGCTGTTTTTACAGAAAACACATGGAACAAAGATGGTTATTGTTGGATTGGGGAAAACACGAATTCTACATGTTGCAGTCACCACTCTAGGCTTTAGCAGCGCATTGTACTACTACGCAATCACATTTTTAAAATAGATTTCCAGCCTAACAACTCTACGTTTTCAAGTTAGTTTCAGACTGACGCTAGTCTTAGTGTCCCTAAAACTAGCTGCTTCTTAATATCATTAACTTGGCATTTCTTCATCAACCAGCCTTCATCCCAAATCTTCCGCTTGCAGATGACCTGTTTCAATGTCGTCTCAGATTTAAATAATGGACAAATTATCTGTGTTTAACTCAATGCTTTTAACTTTCCTTTGGTGTATTTAATCGACTTTTCCTACTGTTGAGATTTTGTAATATCTCTTTCGCTGACTACAATGAAATGTTAATCGTGTTTCTACGTAAAAATTAGTGTTTGATAACAACAATCATGGGATTTTTAACGGGCAAACTAAAATGGTGTCTCTCTCAAAATAACTTCAAACACAATACACTTTTTAACATTGCATTTGACAATCCTACATTAGGCTATTTAACCTTACACTGTTATTTAAAGTTAGGAGCTGAACAATAATTTCAAAACTAATACTTTTAAAATATCTGTAATGTGTGTGTGTGAGTGTGCGAGAGGGTGCGTACTGTTGTGTGATTGGTAACATGTTAGTATTTCCACTGAACAAAATTCCAGGTCTAATGGAATTTCATCTTCCATTCAAACGAAATTTTTTTATTCCGACAGTATTTCACGATATTTGATTATAGCATGTTTCGTTCACTGTAAAGCATAAGCCTATTCGAAATTTATTATAATTTCACCGTTGAAGTTAGACTATGTTTACTCTGAAGAAGGACCTCAGTAAATCCTATATTTTCACGTAAACGTCGATTTACCACAATTACCACAACAGATTCGCATTACTAATCCACTTAAATCCATAACATTAACTCCAATGCCCAAATCTACGCTCCCCAACATGGGCCACGTCGCTGTTACAGGGCGGCATTGGATCAATGATTAAAGCACTCACTGTACTATTCATTGGATATTTCACGAAACATATTTTTTTAAGAAATAAAAGTAATAAAATTATATATTGATATATGTTTCTTGAATAATTATACAATTTCCTCAAAAATATCAAGGTCAGAATTATCATTAAGTGTACTCATTACACTTGTTCAGAAAACCTCCAATATATTTCCAAATATATGTAGAGAATTTATAAGTTCTAAAAGAAATTATGATTCTTCTCAAGAACTGTAGTTATTACTTTATTCTTAGTTGTTCATAATAAATGTTTTGGGAATATTCTTTGGGTGTTTCATTTATATTAACAAAAATGCTTTCTTTAATTTTACTTGGCATTCCATATACCTTTTATTATTTTATTTAAAAATACATAAACCAAAACAAAATCATATTATTCAAACAATTCTATATCTATATAGAAATAATAAAATATAGGTAACTCATTTGGCAATTAAAATACTATTTAATCAATGGAAACGTTTTAAATGTATAAAAACTGCCTTCTTATTTACAAATATGTTTTATACCTATTTAGAACACCATGTCATAACACCGTTTGTAATAATAAGTAATTTATTTATTCAATATTTGCATTAATAATTAGAATTAGTATTACTTTTAATGTACTTCGATATTTAACATATTTAGGCTACTTTATCTTTTTACAACTCGTAAAAATCTCTAGAGGACTCTAATTTTTCCACTTTGATTCACCCTTTGTAGCAATGAACTATGTAGAGTAGCGTCAAACGTTAGCGCCTATTCAATTACATTACTGACAGGCTACAACGTTCGAATAATTTAATGCAAATTGATTTACAAAGGTCATTTAACGACAGCTAATCAATTACATTGTTTCTCTACAGTGTGTAAATTTAGATATTTCATTACATTAGCTAGCTCATTTGTAGATTACCTTAAGTAGCCTTCTTAATGGTACTTTAAAAAAATGTGAAATATTTATTAACTCACTATTAAAAAATCCATAAAGAAAACTTTGAAATAAAATGGCTATCAGAAATATTTTGTTTCTAACAGACTAGTTAAATATAGTAGGAGTTATAAAAAGAATTCAAAATACAAAGTCACTGTCGAAAACGTTTTGCAAAATATGTTGAAATATAAAATCAATAAATATGTGTACGAAATCACAATATTTTGTGTTATTATTTTTTCAATTTTAGATTAAAACACCATGTTCTAAAATAGAAGCAATCCCTTTACCTTCAAATCAATTTATCAGTTATTTATGTCTGCCACAAATAGTTACAAAGGGATGTTCAGTTAACACCGTTAATGATGTTATTTAAATGACATATATCCAAATAATCCAATATTCAAATTAAATACAATACATTTTACTTTAAAACCATAATCATTACACCCTAATTTGTATGGTTACTTGATATTTTAGTGATCACTTAAAAACAATTATTGTGTTTTGCTTTGCCTTCATTATCTCTTACCAACCATTTGTTCTATGGGCTCTTTGTTGTCTCCGAGTTTAGGTCGAAGGTCTAAAAATTGAAATGCCAAGTTCTAATAACGTTGTGTAAATTGGTGGTTTTATTGATGCTAATTGAAAACATACTGTAGTTTTTATTCCTTTTTTCAAATATGCAAACAAAAAAGGTTTTCTTTCATGTAGCATAAATAGTAGAACTAAAAGTTTAAGGCCTATCAAGGAACCACTGTAGTAAAACCGGTTGCTCCAACGCGGTTTTTCACAAAACACATACATCCTTTGCCAGCATAGCCTTCTAAACCTATTTCAAATACAGTACAGCCTCTATACTCCGATTGCTTATATATCGAGCTTCCGTTATATTAGAGCCTTTTTTCTATTTGATCCTATTTTACCATTTTTAAAGAGAATGATGAATAGGGCCAAGAAATGTTTGTAGTCATAGAATATGCAAAGGAAATGAGTCAGAGTTCCGTTAAAGGTTTATATCAATACGGTTTGCAAAGGAAACGAGTCGGGCATCCAAGGAACCTTTTTAATAATAAGGTATGCAAAGGAAATAAGACGGGCTTCCAAGATATGTTTATATCAATACGGTATGGAAAGGTAATGAGTCAGGCTTCCATGAAGTGTTAATTTAAATATGGTATGCAAAGGAAATGAATAGGAAATCCAAGAAATGTTAATTTCAATACGGTATAATAACGAAATGACTCGTGATACCAATAAATGCTCATATCAATACGGTATGCAAAGGAAATGAATCGGAAATACAAGAAATGTTAATTTCAATATGGTAGGCTATGATTACGAAATGACTCGTGATACCAAGAAATGTTCATATCAATACGGTTTGCAAAAGTATTGAGTCAGACTTCCATGAAATGTTAATTGCAATATGGTATGCAGAGGAAATGAATCGGGTATCCAAGAAATGTTAATTTCAATACGGTATGCTAAGAAATTGACTCGTGATACCATAATATGTTCATATCAATACGGTATGCAAAGGAAATGAATCGGGATTCCAAGAAATGTTCATATAAAGTGCCATAACCGTAATTAGTGCATTTGAAATTACTTATATAATGATGGTTCAATAAATCTCCAATTTGTATAATCCACAGGAACGTATTTCCGAGTAATCCGAGGAAGTTTCGGTCCCCTCTACCTCGAATTATCGAGTCTTTATTGTATACAAATTTATAATTAGAGTCGAGTTAAATTTAAACTGTTTTTATTATCCCGGCGACCTGGTGTTTTCGACTTTAGTGTGTATTGTGAGAGATTGAGTTTTTGTGGTTGCGAGGGCAATTAATCCTCTGAAATTCCATATCTACCGCGCCACGTACAATTTAACTCGATACTCAATATTTCGATAAACTCTCTATAAAAATAAAAAAAAAATTAAAGTTCAAATTAACAAATATTCTTTTATGGAAAGCTTACTAGTTACTTTAGCACTAAATTACTATAACGTAGGATGAAGCAAAATATATAGAATATTAAAAATCTAACAATAAAATAACATATAAGATTCTCCTATTAATTAAATTTTACAGTATATAATGTGGTACAAATATAAAATAAATAGCACGAATATCTACAAGCAATATTTGGTAAAGGAGTCAATTTCAATACATTTTATAACTACGTTACGCATAAATGTATCAAATTTTATGTTATTAATAGATGATCTCTTGTAACGAAAGAGTGAACGATTTAATCTAGTATTTAAAAGACATAATAAACCTTGTATTTATAAAAACCGAGAAAATGTGGGAAGTAAAACTGATAAATACTAAAACTAAAATTAGTAACATCTTAGAATCAATTTTTATCTTTATTAGGTTTTTAAAAAATTAAATGATTTCTTTACCGGTTATATATATCACTTTCATATTAGTATGGTTATATACCTACAAGGTCTAAAAGAACGTTTCAGTAATGGTATTTAGAAGATATTTAAGGAGTAATACATTTATTTACCTTGGGATGTACATTTCACAGAAAACATCTCCTAATTCAAAAGGAAATTTCCTTTCCTTAATAAGAAATTCATTGCATCCTCGGCCGGATGACCGCATTCATCAACAACTTTTCCATCGGGATATAATTGTCTCATGTATAAAATAAATAGAACGAATAGCACGGAATAAATATCATTAAATTTTATATCTACGTTACGCGTAAATGTATCAAATTTTATGTTATTGATAAATGTCCTATAGTAACGTCTAAGTGAACGTTTTAATTCAGTATTTAAAGGACATATTAAACCTTATATTTATAAAAACCGAATAAATATGGGCAGTAAAACTGATAAATACTGAAATTAAAATTAATATCATCTTCAAGAATCAATTTTTATCTTTATTAGGTCTTTATTGTAAATTTAAAAAAAAAAATAAATGATTTCTTTGCCAGTTATGTATATCACTTTTATATCAGTATAGTTATATACCTAAAAGCTCTAAAAGACCCTTTCAGTAATGGTATTTAGAATAAACGTAAGGAGTAATACATTTAATTAACTTGGGATGTCCATATCAAGGAAAGCAGCTTCTCCTAATTCAAAAGAAATTTCGATTTCTTAATAAGAAATTAATCGCATCCTCAGCCGGATGCCCACATTCGTCAACAACTTTTCCAATGAGACAAAATTGTATCTGTTTTTAACTACACGGGAACATTTAACTACAATACATTTAATAATTTTATCTTAATGTAGGCTGAGTGTAAGGCTACCATAGGGAAGAAAAGAGAATACATACTAAGTTAATTAAACAATAAATTGTCCTCAAGTAAAACCTACTTTTAGTTTTGAAATGTCGTTCTATTGCTTAAGATATTGAACAAGAGGTGTACTGCTTTAGACGTTTACCTGTTCATCATACAATTTGAACCCTTAGATTTTCCCACTAAATTGTGGTCGATATGGTATTAAATAGTAAATAATAATTATATAATCGGAATGGTTTTCTAATAAACCTGTCTAATATACTGTCGGATATGTTTTATACAAAATTTTAATTATATTTTACAATCATTTCATGTAGAGCAAGCCTATCTCAGCTACAATATTTTTATATGCAATTTTATTTATGACTCATAGCTTTGTTTAAACAATATGAATTTTGTATTGAAAAAAATTTCTTCGTATGATCTGATGTAATTAATAATTTTGTTTTCAATATTTTTCATTTTAAGCCTAACAATTATTTTCATATAATTTACATTAAACGACTGTTTATATAGTTTGAAATACTTTATAACTGTGAGTAAGAATACGTAGCATTTACCTTTAAATTTGGTTTTGTAAGGCTCAGTATATTTATGGCTATACTCTTGCAAATTAAAGGAATTTTATGCAGCAAAACAATACTTGATACTAAATTAAATAATCATTTGGAAACAACCAGTCTGTAGCTCTTCACTATTTAAACATATTTCTCTTTGCTCTATTGCGTCTATATTCTATACAATAGAATCAATTTATTATTCTTGAAATATAAACACAAATCAACGGTAATACAATATTTAATTTTAACAGAATAAAAGTTTGTGTTTTTTAATTATAATTTTTAAATATATTGTTTGAAAATGTAATTTATTGAATTGATAAAACGAGAGGAAGTGTTGTAAATGAAAAGGGCGGTTTAAATATATATTGTCAAGGAACAATAGAGGCAATAAAAACAAAAATGTCAAATTGATTGTAAAGGTTTATAAAAGTAAAAACCATTCATTCGGAATCAAGCTAAGTAAGATTCTAAGATATTTGTATTACTAAATATCGGTAAATAAATTAGCTTTTATATTGTTAGTAAGTTATATTGTATTATAAATGCTGCGAATCAATATATTACTTTATTATTTGTTAATAATTAGAAATGATTCTCATAATAATATACAAGCAATTTATGAAAAGTTGAAATTTATGATTCTGATAGACACAGAGGAAATTGCATGACACAATTTAAAAACTAATTTTCATTTCAGGAAAGTAAATGCAGACTTTGAATAATTTTAATGTATAATTATGAAAGGCACTGGCGTACACTCTATAAAACTGAATATAATGTGAACATAAATTCTTATTTTGATTAATACCTATACATTTCAACACCTACTTCTTTAAATAATCACATTTCTTTTTTATACAAGTTTTAAGTTTCTTCAAGTAGCATTTTGAAAGTTTTAAAATAATTCTACTGCGATGGTTTGATATGCGTCCATGTAACTAAATTATCGCATAGAACATATATGGATATTTTTATAAAATTCAATAATAAAATGATCAAAAAGCACACCTAAAAAAAGCTGTTATCATGAACTATTATGTTACAGATAGTAAGACATTAAAACTTTTAATAAGGCTCGGGATGCCAAGGTTATTACATTAATGGAACAATTTGTCATACTACTTTAATGTGAGCGATGATGACAAATTAACTACTCTAATATAACTACTGTTACGACTATTATATTGTAACTTATGTAATCACAGTGACACTCAAGAGTAGTGGAAGTAGAGATTACATGGTGATAATAGTAAGAGAGAGGAGAATGTTTTTTTTTAATAAAAAACCATTCCCCAGCTCCCGCTTACGGTACCATAAATATTTAAAAGAAATAAATAAAGGAAAAAAAATCAAATTTCGATTAAGAATGAAAAAACAAGTAACATACATGATTAGGTACTAAAAATGGAAATAAATTCTCTGCTAATTACGTTGGAACAAAAATAAATTTTTTAAAATAATTATTAAATTCAATGAACATAACAATAATAAATTGCAACACAGTTAGTGTGAAAGTAGCATTGTTCCACTCCATATTATATAAAATACTTCTACACAGATAGATAGGATGTATATACTACTGCAACAAGGTGGCAGTCAAATATAAGATTCATGTACCAATGTATAAACAAACAACTTTCCTCCTGCCGGCTGTTTATGTTTTCATAGCAGACATATTTCTGTAAACACTAGTAGGTGTGCAACTCGCAAATAAAAGTTCTAGTATCCACCGTTTTGTGCTGTTTGTGTTCCATAAGTAAATGTTTTTAGGTTTCAAAAACTCCATTTTTAGGATAGCATTTATTAGTGGTATTCTCTCAAAAACCCAATAGTGGCATTTTTCGTGGGTTTTTTTTAAGCTGGGTTTTTCTACTCCAGTAAATCATCTTGACACATCCGATTATCTCAGGTGAAATCCGATACCAGTACGAGGCTTAGCACCTTTAAAAACCTTCACGTAACGATGTGGGAGATGTTTTGGTTTAGGGAATTTCTATCCCAATTTACCTTTTCTACTCCTGTACATTCCCTTCAAATATAATACCAGACCTGTAACCAGTACCATAACCCCCAAGAGACCATTCTTTAGAGCACCGACTCAGTTGAAAATGAAGACTAGTAATTAAAGTCTTCGAAAGTTAACTCACATATATACAAATTGAAATTATAGTTCAAGTAGGTTGTAGTGTAAGTGATAAGATAATACAAGAAATCACTGTCGCAAGGGTAAACCAAAAAAAGTATATAAATATATTTTATATATATATTTATTTCAAAACTCGCTTTCTCTCTCTTTCTCTCTCTCTCTCTCTCTCTCTCTCTCTCATCAGCAATTTGTTGTTGTGTAAAGTACAACAGCTTTTAAATTAATACAAAGTATTTTTTGTACCGTCATCTTCCATTATCGTTATACCAATCAGTTTCCTCTACATCTCTCTCCCTCTCTCTCTCTCTCTCTCTCTTTCTCTTGCTTCCTCTCTCCCTCTCTCTCTTATGTATATATATATATATATATATATACAGCTCTGAAATAAATATATCCTAATTTGTAGTTTTGTAGATTATAAACTCTTTAGAAATTCTCAGAAAGCTATTCTCACAACAAAGGAAAATGTTGAATATAAAGCGAAATTAAAGTTTAATTTATTTTTCTCTTATTGTATCATAACTAAGTATAAGGGTCATTAATTTACATTGAAGAGAAGCAGTTATTGTTGTAAAATATCTCAATAAAGCCGTAAAGTTTTTTTCCTCCTTCGCCGCCTAAGTTAAGGGTTAGGTAAGATTAATTGCTGGAGAAGTAAAACTTTAAGTTGCGGATCGTGCAGCTGTTGCTATTGAACTATTGTTTTATGCGTCTAAAAAGTAAAGTAACACAAGTGTCATGGGGTACTTTTAATAATACAAAATATTTCTTTAGAATTATAAGTCTTCTGCTACTGCAATGCAAAGTGACTATTGTTTAACATAAATTTCTTTAATCTTCTACTAAGAAACAGGTCCACGAAATAGAGATTTCCTTATATTATTAAAAGTCAAACTGTATTTATGAAATATTACATTCTTTTGAATAACGTTAATAAATAGCTTTCATATATATATATATTCTTGATATTTTACGTCATCCATTGCTTCTCCGTTGCACTGACTTTATGAAGTTAATATATTACTATTGTAAGTAATTTTATCCACCATTAGGTGCAATAATTTTACCTTGAGTGATGAGGCACCTTTCGGTCACTTGACCATTGTCGAATCACTCAATCATTGAGTGATTCGACAATGGTCAAGTGACCGAAAGGTGCCTCATCACTCAAGGTAAAATTATTGCACCTAATGGTGGATAAAATTACTTACAATAGTAATATATTAACTTCATATATATATATATATATATATATATATATATATATATATATATATATATATATATATATATATATATATATATATAATTTAAACAACACAGGTTATTCAAATACAAGAATATTTATTATTTTATATCCAAAGCTTTTCGTTGGCAAACAGTACCAACATCATGATATTATTGTAATTTTCATTCCTGATGATGTTGGTACTGTTTGCCAACGAAAAGCAAACAGTATATAAAATAATAAATATTCTTGTATTTGAATAACCTGTGTTGTTTTAAATTATTAAACAAGAAAACGTATTTTTTATATATATATATATATATATATATATATATATATATATATATATATATATATATCGTATTGGTGAAATAAGGAATTAATAATTACAAATAATAAAAAATTCTTTATGCATTCATTAATATCAGGACACATATTATATTATTACGAGTATAATTTTTTCGGAAGTTTCTTTTCGATTGCTTTTTCTAGAGCACTCCATTACCATTGACTACTAATTTCATTTTTAGTCAAGTAAGTCAGTGTCCTATGAAGGGGGGAATGAATGTATCAAATATATACTTATTCACATTTTATATATATATATATATATATATATATATATATATATATATATATATATATATATATATATATATATATATATATATATATATTATAGATGGTTTTGGTTTCACTACGTCATTGGTTCAAAAAACCGTGGAAATCCGTTTATGTTTCAAAATTTTATTTTAAAATTTACTCCAAAATCATTACCGGTTATAATTAAAATTTTTAAGTTGGCCTTAAATAAGGAACCAGTTCCTCGTTTTACATCTATGAAAACACAAATACACGCAGAAAATAATATTTTGAGCAGTTTAGTATTGAAAGTAATAAATAACCATCTTGTGTGACTGAGAAAGTTTATTACATCTTTGATACCTAAAATTTTTGTCTCTGTTTATGTTGTCTTATAGGTTAGACCGATATATAGGCTAATGGTATTATAATACTGTGACTACACATATTTTATTGTTTATAATACCATATTCCTATTGACGTTTAATCAATAAAAAAGAATATAAAAATACATTTTATTTGAATGTTGGGTTCTGACAAATAATCTCAAATGTGTAATAAACAAGTACATTCTCTCCTTATGCCCGGTGTAATAGACATTTTAGTATTGTAGAATCCGCTAAAAAGATCTTAAAATCAATGTGACATATTAGAATGTTTAGGATGTTTTTATGTATTTTAACGAATGTGTGACGTCGGAGAAACATAAACTTTTCGTGTTGAATACATCAACGTGTACATTTAATTAAACTGTGTTTGCAGTGATAAGGGGTTTTTATTTGCTCACTTTATATCCCCGCAAGAGTTTGTACTCCAAACCTACTACAGATAGTTTTTAAATTGCTACAAGAGAATATAATAAACTTGTTTCTATATTTCACCCTTATGTCGATCAAATCGAATATCTTATAGATACGTAAAAGTATAAATAATTAATATTTTGTAAATATGTGAATCAGTCTGATATTTATTTAGAAATGTAGGAGTAATGAAATATGATACCCGAAATACTTAGGCAGCTATATGATGGTTTGTCAAACAGCCACCATGGTGTTCACAAGAATGGAAGGAGAGCGATTCTACTGGGGGGAGCTGAAATGACGAAGAATTAGTGTGGAATTTGTATCATCTGTGAGTCAGCTACGAGCACATTCAAAGGGAAAAAAGTCCAATAAAGAAATATAAAGTTAATGCTCGGACTCTGCTAATCGGGTTTGAAGAGCAGTCCTCTCATTTCCTGAGATAGAGGAAGATTGATAAAGCAACTGTGCCGATTTAGTGTACGCTATGAACAAAGTGAGAAAATCAGATAAAAAAAGGAACTCCGAGCTAATGCACTTTGGGATAGAATGTTTCTGAAAAGGACATCTATTTACGCTGTATAATACCTGAAGTTGCCCGTCTGCCGGCCCTTATGACATTTTAAAAAGAATAAATGTTATAAGCTACAGAGTAATAATAAATAATGTTACATACTTTATTATCTAATTATTTTAAAAAACTTAGAAGACTGTAATACGTTCTCAGAAAAAACTTTCCTTCTACTTGTATTTTATCTTGGAAATTCTATGACTTGAGAATGGCTAAAATTTACTCTTAGGAATTTTTGTAATTTTCACTATAGTTTCGCACGTAAAAGCTCCCTATATTAGAAGTAATAAGTTAAAGGGGTCATAATACCGAGTATTCTGAGTTTATAGAAACAAATTGTTATTCTATTGCGGTTTTTCGTATGTTTAAAATTGATCATGTCTAAACAAATACAACAATATTTTATTAGTTAATTTAGTTTATGGTCGTTTCTGATAACCTGCTGTAGTATTTTGGGTTTGATAATGTCCTATTTAACCATATACTGTTGTGTGTGTATTGAAGGACAATATTCACGCATACACACTGCCTTAGAAAAACAGGTAAATAATTTTTGTTATATGTTTTAGTGCATATTTTGCTGACAAAGATGGACTTTTGAAATTACTAATTTTCTGGTGATTGATGCATTATGACTGGCTTCAATAATAAGCGTAAGAGTTTTGTGGACTTGAATAGTTATAATAGTAAAACGCCTTTATTGAATAGCTATCGAAATATCCAATGAGGAACTTTTGATCTTGTTTAAATTACTGTATACCTGAATACGACGGATTTATTTGTAAGTTTTTAAAATATATTACATCAATAACTTCATTTATAAACTTGTCAACTTTAAAAATATTTAGGTAAAATTAAAACAGTGTAAGACATCCTACATGAGCTTACGTAAACATTGTATAGGCATTTTCGTTTTTAAAAATACAAAGCTCCCACCCCTTCATTTCTTTAACGAATACTTTTACATTTAGCTAGTATGGCGTTATTCATTTTTACTATTCGAAGCAGACAACAGAGGTATCAATTAAATAAAAAACACTCTTTATTTTAGAGACCAGCCATAATTAAAAGTTCCAGTTGAACAAACCCTCACCTAGAAAGTTTGTTAATTATTTACTTCAATTGAAAGTTGGTTATGAATTGTGCCCTGGAGATGAGTCATTAACAAAAATAAATTGTTTCGTCGCAGTCCTTCAGAGTATAAACTCTGCACATTTTTAAGGACTACTTTAAACACTGTTTTACTTGAATAATATATTTCAAAATATTTGCATTCAATAAATTTTGTTTGTAAAATAAATTTATGATACTTTAAATGTTGTATTCGACAAATAAAAATGAATATTTTTTAAATAACTAATAAAATAAAATTTAATTTGGGAAACATATTCTCAAGATGATTGACTTTTGTATATTTATTATATTGTTTTTTTTACCAATATATTGTTTTTAAATGTTTCCAAAACGGAACAATCACCACCTCCATCAATATTTACCTAAATTATTGTTATTGTTACAGTTTGAGTTAAAGAAGACATTTTTTATCATAAATTTATACATGTATAGTTTACTTCATTTTATATTTATTAACAATATACAAAAACGTAATTAATATTTATTTCTGATTTTGTAAACTTATTTGTTTTTTTTTTAAGTAACGATTACAACTTCACACGACTTGAAATACATTGTAAAATGAAATAAATTCAAATACAGTGATAATATTGTTATATCCTGAGGATTATTTAAAATTTCAAAAGTACTTGGTACGGTTCATAACAAATTTTGTTGATTGTTCTTGTATATATGATAATGTGAAAAAATATTTGTGACAATGATAATAAATACTACATAAAACATTACAATGTGCAGTCAGTGGGAGAGAAGTGGTTTACTTTATTTCAAGATTCTACACTGAGAGGTTTCAATTATATCTAGGTATTATGGATAATTTTAAAAAAAAATCTTGTTAAGAGAATATCTCAATTAGACGTTGAAAATTTTATGAATACAAGTTTCAATTAACTAATTGAAATCAGCTTCTACGAAAGTCTCAGACGTATCTAAAAAAGTTATAGTTTTCAAATTGGAATAATATATGAATATATATTATTATTGATAATTTATGTATTAAAGACGTTTTTTAAATGATGAATAATTATTACTTTTTTTACAATATTTTAAAATTTATTACTACTTAAGTTATTTGAGCTGATAAATAATGCCTCTTTTAAAAAGTACCATTCGAAATTATATCATTTGAAAAAGGATCGTTTTAAGTAAATTGTTGAAATAAACTTAATAGATTTTTTTAATATTTAATCTTCAATGTATTTTAAAATCTGGTCTTGAAATTAGATGGTAAATTGTGGCAGCAGGCCTTCTTCGTTCTCAACTGGTTTTGTATTATTTATTGGATTTTCAACCTGTAGGCTATATTATTGTTCTAACTGTACTATTGAAAAAATCCCTTGGAAACCGTTTGTAATATCTAATGTTTTATTATCTGATAGTTTCTACTTTTACAATCTTTGTGTGACGTGAATTTTAAACTTTTATAGAACTTTCATTTATTTTTCGAAGAGTCTAATAATTTAGTTTAATTTATCATTTCCCTATGTAGTTTGATCTCGTCACGTAACATTAAGGAGCGCGTTGTGCAAAATATCATTACGAGTGCTAACTTTGTTCCTTAAGTGGCAGCAGATTATGCATATTTTGTTTTGGAAACCAACTACTTTGAGTTTTTAGCTTTCGGAATTTTGTTTCATGTGGAGAATTTATTCTTTTGATTGGAGAGAATGAATCCTCTGTTTTAATAAATAACCTCTGATGGCCACGTTTGTTCCATAGTTATATTTCCGAGGTTTGTTTTCCGTTCCTTATTGAAAAGGTGGTAATATTTTGCGTTTCCCGTTATAAACGTTTTTTTAAAGAAATAGTCTGCATACAGTCTATTACAGTTATAACTTGACAGTTATAACAGTTGAATACAGTTATAACTTGACCAAAACGTTTGTAAATGGCACCTTGCGTACTTTAATTGAGACTCCAGAGAACACACCAAAATCTCACGACATAACTGATAGTGGGTATGATATTACAGATGAATGTAAATAGTATTTCAAATAAAATTCGTTGGATATAAAGGTAGCTTTTCCAGTGTATGCCTGGAGCATTGCTTTGTTTTTATTTTAATTTTACTTAGTTTAAATTTGATTAGGGCTACGTTATATTCATACAAAACTATATATTTTACGATGCCGTGATACTTTCTTACAAAATGTATACTTTGCAACTTTAGTTCCCTATTATCCGCTCCACAACACCACAGAACACTCAGCAGGCGTCTTCAAAGCGCAAGACATACCCTCAATTCCCTTGTAAAAAGCATATGTCTGTATCTGTGTGGCAAAGCCGGTATGTATTAAGGTATTACCGGATCTGTAAACAGATAGTTTTATTTTTACTTTTACACGATTTGTGTTTGGACGTGGTCTCTGCACAAATATTTATTCTGATTGTGGATCGAATTTCATTGGAACTAACAATGTACTTCAAAACCTCAACACACCTTCTGGCCACACTTGAATACTCTTCTTCAATCCTTGTTTCAACAAAATATTTTGTTCACTACATCCCATCCGACGCCACCCATCTATAATGAAAATTATCAGAACCTAAACACAATAAGTCAAGACATACACATCATTATTATAGTTGCACTGAGTATTATATTTTCAGGATATATTACTAAAGTAAATGGTTGGTTCCTTTTAATTTTGTATTATTGAACCTCCTGAATGCTACATATCAGGATAAAGTTTAAGGATGGCTTAAATTATATTTTGTTACTTAAATTTGTAACATATCGGTTCTACTATTCCGGATATTATAATAATAGCTATAAGGTAGCCGGTAAAAGTATTAAAGCAACCTATATTTTAATGGATTTTTGCTTCAGTCAAGGATAGACCAAATATATAGCTAAAGCCACGAAATAATTACGTTTTAAAACAAAAGAAATGACTCCCAAGTCTTGAAAATTCGGTGAAGATGTCACTCCTATTTGGGTATAGTTAATCAGACTATTTAACTAGTAATGGTTGTTATAACTACTGAATACCTGCTTTTTAGTGACATCACTTTTTATCCGTATTCTGTCACGCTTTCCAGCAGCAAATGTTAAAAAATATAGTCTACTTAGCAGGAGCTATTTAAAACATTACACATTACTGTAACAAATCAAATATACGAAACACACAGTGTTTCACAAAGTTTAAACATCATTTAATGAATATAGTTACTGTAATGAGAAAACATGCTTTTTCTACAGACAATTTTTTTTGTTTAGGCGAAGGTAAAATGTAGTCTTTCTTCAAAATGAAAAATGTTGTTTTTAGCGTTTAATCATCAGGGCACAAACTTATTTCCTTCAAGAATATAATTAACAAACTTTTTAGATGGCGGTTTTCATTAGTTGGACTTTTAATTATGTCAAGCCTTACCTAAATAATGAATGATATTTATTTAGGTTTTCTTTAGTGAATAATGAATAATTTAGTCATCCGGCTACGAAGGGAGACGCGAATATAATGTGGCACGCACAGGCATTTTTCGAATACTTTTTTAACCATCATTAGTTCTACATGTTAAGATATGTATTGTTTATTATTATTATTAAGTGCATAGTTAACTTCAAATGCTCATGATACAAACTTTTGCAACTTCAGCAAACTTGTATCTTTACTGGTACAAATAAGGATGATTTTCCTAGGTACTTTTTATAGGTTCCCTTTGTATTCATGTGTTGTGGTAAATGTTTAATAAAAATAAAGTTGTCCACTTACAAATAACACTTTTTCTTTAACTTACAGTAAGTTAATCATGTATATATTAAGCATTAGTACTTACCGTCCCGTTTTTCATTTTACGTAAAATGTATTCAAGTTCATAATAGGGTTGTTTACAAACTTTTAAAAGATTATTTTTAAATGTAACATACATATTATCAATAAAACAGTAATTTTTAAAATTAACCCTCAAGGTCAGTGAAATTAATAGGTCACATTACAGCTTTTCTTTTTTGAAAGTCACACTGACACTCTTACAATATAACTTGTAAGCTTCCAAGGTAAGGCTAAATAACACTGTAATAAAAGCATTCTATGATAATATCTTAAAGGTCAAGTAAATACACCTCTGTTGTACGTTATTTGAAAAATTGAAATTAAACGCAAAAAATGATTAGAAAGTGAACTATAAATATTAGTATAGAAATATACCACGAAAAACATGACATATTATTGTTAGATTCATAGTTAAGGCAGTTGCTCAAATAAACGATGATCAATTTATTACGAAATAAATTGGCTGGAGACAGTAATAGTTTTTTTATTTTTTCGTTTTAGTTGCTATTTACTCTCTAGTGACGGTTAAAAACTTTGAAGCTTACACAATTCTTAGGGATTATAGGTCGATCAGGAATGTAACGAAAGTAGGCTCTCACATGACCAATGTATTTTGCTAATTGGTGACTTTTATTCTTCGACTAATCAACTCATCTGGAGAAAGGGCTGGAGAATGTTGAGGGTAATTAATAAAGGGTCTCAATATTAACTGTAGAAGCAAATATTTCACAATACTTCATTCTTCACATTTAGTTAAACGAATGTAATTATATTTCTTAATTTTGTCAAATTAATAACAAATAGCTTGACATTGTGAACAACCATAATAACAACACTTGCAATAGCTAATCAATATATAATAGACAAGCGTAGTAATCGCTTTTAAGGTAATAATTATTGAGTATGTAACCTTTACTAAGTGTTAAGAGGCAATCCATTTTATCTTTCACTTTTTTGGATTCACGAGAGACTTGTGTAATTTTATGTTTCTATTTTGGTACAGGTATTTGTATTTTCCATTGACGATTACGTCTGGATATTGTACAATTAACTATTCCTCTCCGTTACCAAATTTAATTAATTAACTAATTAGTGATGAGATTAGCGTTAGTTGTTCAAGTATATAGAATAATAAACCTGAAGTCTGTAATTATTTAGCATCGGTAACTGCTCGGTGTGTTTACTGCTCGTGAAAGCAATAAAATCACTGTTCTAAATAAAGAATTGCCCAAGAAATAACTCTAGCAATTAACTACACGCAAAACGCTCATTAAAATTCCGTGTTAAGGCAAGGTTCAAATCAATAAGCAGATTAATAAATTTTGGCCTAAACTGCTCTTAGGTTATTGTTGTTGAGCTTTTAAATAAAGAATTGCAAGAGATTTTATTTATAATTTAATGTTTTCTGAATGCTTTCACTTTTATTGAGCGATACTTCTCAATTAATATAAGTAATTTGTAACATCATTGAAATAATATTTATACCCCTAATTAAAAATAACCAATAACTGTAATCTGTAAAACATATTTAAATGAAAGGAAATGTCTTCTATGTAACAGGACTTATGTTCATATGTAATTTTCATCTTTCAAGTTTTAATCTACAAAAGCAATTTTAATCCGCATTCAAAAGCTACTCTCTCTCTCTCTCACACAAACACACACACACACACACACACACACACACACACACACACACACACACACACACACACACACACACACACACATATATATATATATATATATATATATATATATATATATATATATATATATATATATATATATATATATATATATATAGAACATAAGTCAAAATACAAATACAAGAATTATAATTCTTGTATTTGTATTTTGACTTATGTTCTTTAATAATACACAAGAATACATATTGCGATATATATATATATATACGTTGTTTTAAAATATATATATATATATATATATATATATATATATATATATATATATAAATTATTATACTTAATCAAACAATAAAACCGGTTTTCCTTACTTCGATTTTGAACACGATTAAAATTATGTATCGACAATTATTAAATGTTATAAAAACGGTATTACAATAATCACGATTTAAAGTATATGGTTTTCGTTACAAGTTTGGTCTGTTACTTGTATATATTTTTGCTCTACTTAAAGCCTTAAAAATACAGTACTACATGATGTTACTTGGATGGAAAATTACAATGTAATTCTTCAAAGTATTAGGTATTCCGTGTTTCTCAGTAATTAATAAATTGCTTGGGAAGACAAATTAGGTCTTTAAATATATTTTTTAAAGTAAATGCTGTGTTTTATAGGAATACCCAAATCGATTTTTCAAACTAATTCAGAAGTGGACAACTTTAGTACAAGTGATTTATTATTCTTATTGAGAATAAAACAACGATATAAATTTTATCTTCGGAAAGATTGAAGCCATTTAAAACAAAAGTAGATCTCCCAGAACACAGCCGGAAATCTTGATAAGAGCAAAACAAATGATCAGCAATTTTGTCGCAAATCCCATCAACAGAGGATTTGCTAGCGAGACGATTTTACTTTAGATCTAAAGATTTCAACAATCATTATAGAAAAAGAGTGTTCTTTAGTATTTATATATTGAAATTGTAGCTATATTGTATATTAAAATAAATATTAATCTATAACGGAAATATCTGTGACAAATAGTGTTACGAATGTTTGTGATATTAACGTTAAATTGGTTTTAATCATACGACTTTATAAGCGCTTGAAACATCAAATAAGATAATAATTACTTTTAATAGTTTTATAAACTTACGATCCGTCGATTTGCAGTTCTTTCTATTTCTTTCATTTGCCTTTTTATTTCATCAGTTTAAGTCAAAAAATGTTAATGTAATTTTGAAACGCATCAAAATTAAGCTATTATTTCCAACTAGAATTTATTCCTCTAAAACACGTTATTTTAAGTCCTAGTGTAGTGGGAAATTGTTAATTTAGTAAAATATAATTTAAACGTGTGTGTTTATGAGGTTGTATTTATTAAAAGTAACTCTCAGATGATGAAAGCATTTGTTTAATACCATGAACGCTGTATATCGACTTCTTATACACATTTAGAGGATTAAAATAATTGGAATAGAAAAATATCTAACTTAGGTAACCGTCGTGGTTGTAATAGTTATATAAAAATTTGTCTTCTGGCCTATATAGCTTTGGAATGAATTTTTTTTTAAATATGTTATTTTTTTGCAGTTATTTCGATTTAGTCGATTGTTCCCCAAAGCTGAATAATTCTAGTGTACACACAAGGAACAACAATTATATTTTTAAATAATGACTTCAGTTTTAACAAACGTAAATTAAACTACAGTTAACTAAATATAAATAGACCCTAACAAACTTCTATTACATAATTAAAGATTTAGATTCTCATAAACATTTTAAAAAATGTAAGTTTTATTAAATAAATAACAACCAATAGTGATTATTTTATAAACCTATACTTAATATATGTGCTATATAAAGGATAAATTATTTTTATAAAAAGAAAAAATAGCAGAATTGTAGCAGAACACATTTTTTCCTCGTATATTTTATACTATTTAAAATATATATATATATATATATATATATATATATTAAATAATTCATAAATTTAAAATATTTCAAAAAAAAGATTACTTTTAAAGAGTATATTTATTCAAAGATTTCTGCCGATAAAAAATACCAGCATCTTCAGGAAAATAATGATCTAATCTGTAATCTAATAATTACAAGATTAGATAATTATTTTCCTGAAGATGCTGGTACTATTTTATCGGCTAAAAGCTTTGAATAAATATATATTTATTAAAAGTATTCTTGTTTTTGAAATATTTTTAATTTATTAATTATATATATATATATATATATATATATATATATATAAATATGTATATATATATAAATTTTTTAAATAGTATAAAATATACGAGGAAGAAATGTGTACAATTCTACTATTTTTTCCTAAAAAAAATGTTTTCTTCATGTGAGAGTTACTTTTAATAAATACAACCTCATAAACACACATGGTAATTTATTAACTATATTACAAGAAAACATATCACCATATTAAATATATATATATATATATATATATATATATATATATATATATATATATATATATATACAACAGCGGTAGAAATAAGTTTACACTATCCTAGCTCAATCCTCAAATGTACTTTTTTGCAAATGCTATTCACCAATTCTTCCCTAAGACACAACATTCTTGAACAAGCATTTCCAATTACTTTCACGAGCGACGTTATCGTTTTACATTCACTATTACTGAAAACCCGATCGTTACTATACATTATACGCCTCCTGTAACACATCTAGCAAAATGGAAAACGTTCCTAAAGTGAAAACCTCAATGTGGTTTGAGGATTTATTCTTAAGATGAATATTATTTGGAAGATAAGAAAGGTTTAGCTACTTGAAAGTAAGTTTTTTAAAAATATTTTTCAGATTACAAAATTATGTGTAGAATAACATCCGCAATGATAGGGCAGGTAATACAGGTATTACATATGTTTTTATAAAATAATCTGAGTTTATTTCATAGACCTAAGACGGGTTACCGCACTGAAAAACGGAAATTAAGTTTTGAATTGAGGTTGAGGTTTTCCTTTACAGAATGCGGTCTGTTTTCCACACTTAATCGACAATGACGTAGGGGATGGTCTATATACATATATATATAAATATATATATATATATATATATATATATATATATATATATATATATATATATATATATATATCCAAAGGTTGGATAATATGATGGACAATTATTATCTGGAGTACATTCGTTATGGAGAACATCTGGAGAACAATTATTATTTGGAGTAGTGCATAAAATCGTAATTCCGACGTTTCGCTAGAATCGCATTTAGCACTGACTAGGTGAACTCAACAACAGTTGTTGCTCGCTATACTACTGTTGTTGGGTTCACCTCGTCAATGCTTGATGAGATTGTACCGAAACATCGGAATTGCGATTTTATGCACTGCAGAATGAATGGATGTACTCCAGATAATTACTACTCATCATATGTATATATATATATATATATATATATATATATATATGCTGATACGTATTCCTTCACGTATCCTTCACGTAATTATATATATAATTATATATATATATATATATATATATATATATATATAAATCTTCGACAGTTAACTCGCATGTATACCAAGTAAGATTCTTGTTAAATACATTATAGTGTAAGTAGTACGTGAATACAAGAGAACAGTATTGCAAAACTATAAATAATATATATATATATATATATATATATATATATATATATATATATATATATATATATATATAACGTGACTTACTTCTATGAAGGTAAATTGTGGGCCGTTTAGCCTTTGAACATTGGTTATATACTTCCTAAATAATTATGAGGAGCAATATAAAACCGCCTAGAAGAATATCTTTGCATATGAAACGTAGGGTCGGGCTAAACATATGGATGAATCTGAGTTGGGACATGCGCATTTCTGTTCTAATTAGATAGATATACATGTTTCCTAGAATAAAAAAACCTTTATTAGTAGAAATAAACGTAACCGTTAAATATATCAATCACGTGAGATAAGACCTTTTAAGGGCGAGAGTATCTGAGATAAGATAATCTTTAAACCTTGTGAGGGGTCTTGGAACGTTAGGCAATAATCGAGTAACTTCAGTGAAGACCTCAGTTGACGAAGACACGGAATATATATGATTAATTCCACTACGCGAGATAAACTTGACAAGGAGATAGGCTATGGAAACATTAGTAGAGGGTTGAGAAGTAAAATATATTTCTTAACAAGTAATAGTAACTAAAGGAAGGTATTACTCTCTGTTTAACTAGTGGAGAGTGTATGTGTGCGCTGAAATGGTTGATTAGTATACATATAGAAATGCGTAGAAACAACTGTAACAGACTTAGATCTCCAGTCTTAAGGATTGTGGATACCTAAAACGTACAACGCTTGCTTCCCTTTACTAATATGAGATTGGATTTAGTATCCTTACTCTAGGACGTAGGAGAATAATACACGTTTGGAGAAATATAGGGGTTCTGTGAACCAGACTACGAAGGTGTTAGAATGGAAAGGGAGTGAAAATTGGCCTTTTCAATTTCGTTACATTCGTTATTTGGAAACTTAATATTTTCCTAAGCATCAGGCGATGTAGAGGCATTAGTTCTCTCGTCATTTCAATTTAATTAACGGAAATATTTAAACCTTTTCCTATATACACTATCCATAAAAAATCATATACCTCAAGCATATGTATAATAAATACAATTATGTGAGAATGATACATTGATTGTAGTGTATGTATCTGTATTAAATGTTACCAACGTTGTGCTGATAGGTCTTTTTCATATGGGTCGGATACTGCAGAGGATGGCAAACCCCCTTTAATTAGCCAAAAAATAAAAGTTTTAAGGGAAAACATCGAATAAAATGTTGACAAAATGATAATTGAAAATCATATAGGAAATATAGCATGACCACGACATAAAATGTGTTAGACCTGAGCGAAATAAGATTCCAGAACTCACAATACACCTTTATTGATAAGATATGATAACATTGATATGAATTTCCTGTGTCTGTAGCCATTCAGCAATAACGATGAGCAATTGACGGTTTTAGACCCTATGAACTGTTCACCAGTACTAAACTAAATATAATTCCATAATTCATAGAAAATATTTCCCATAGTAAATCATATATTTGTTTTCAGATGGAAGAAGTTTTTGAATCATCAGCAAATTAATGTTGCTTTAAATTAAAAATAAACTCTCTTAAAGGGCATTGCAAATATTCCTGTGACGGTTGACGCAGAAAATATTGTCCAATACCAAATATTTCGTGTTCTATAAGGAAGAACGGTTATAAAATTATATAAATATTAAAAATATTGTTTGTTAAAGTTTATGTAAGCTAAACACTCAGTAAATACAGTAACAAATAAAAGTGAACCTCTTAAATACCCTATACACTTTCTGAAATAAAACATTTAATCCGTATTTAAAAGCATAATGTTTAGTTTCTCTGCAATGTATGCAAACATTCATTTGAAAACAATTATCTGTAATTCTTTATCTCTTTGCAAATATGGCCAAGTGTTAATTAATTCGTTTGAGTTTTTACACAATTTCCCCACATTGCAATGAGACTGCAAAACTGAATACATTGGTTATACATGCAAGTATTTATGTTCAGTTTTTACCACTTTAATGGAAATTTTCAAACTTCTGCTCCAATTCCGAGCTCCAATACGCTCAACTTTGAATACATTAAAACTCATGTTTGAATATTTTTAACTGTATTTTACAGAAACCTCAATTGGTTTTTGTAACATATTTTAAACAGAATGTATATTTAATATTCAATTTAAAAAAAAAAATAAAATTTATTCTTTATAAATTTATTTTTGACATAAACAATGATTTTGAAATTATTTAGAGAGAGAGAGAGAGAAAGATATAGATAAAATCTGATTTGTATAAAGATAATGGAGCACGACGATAAATAAAATACTTTATTCTTTTAATTTATGTAAAATACATAACTTACTTCTTGTTTATGCAACGCTATAAAATTACTTTACACCATTGTTTCATGTATCTGTGTCCTATAATGTATCATTTTGATGATATTTAAGAAGGATTATCTAAATTAGGTCGTATTTATTCAGCCATATTTATTAGCCTATGCGAAATAGAAAGAATCCCGTTTTATTGAAAAACCAAAAAATGTAAAATTCATAGGTTGGAAATTCAATAATGGAAGGTTCCTTTAATAGTGATATAGGTATAAAAAAAATTGCTAATAGCGATTAAGTAATGTTGACAATTGGAATTAGAAAATTTAATTTATGTCCGACTGATAAATTACTTTAGTTATTAAACTTAAATGCTGCCATATTCGTACTTCGTTACAACCAATGACCTGCAAAAGATATAAACATTGAACAAGTGTTTATTTTAAAATACTTTTTTGTAACTAGTGTGAAGTTGTTTCATTTTACTGCTGCGTATAATAATTGTTTATCAAGAATCATTAATAAATGATAATTACAAAAGAATTAAATTAGATAAAAAATATGTTCAAAATTTCTCCTATTAATTCAATTTGTTATGCTCGAAAACCATAGGTTTAGGTTAAGTATATACCAGCTTTAAATTTACTTATTACTTTCACAATTGTTTTACCCAAGTTATTATTCATTTGACCTACTTTCAAAATCAAATGATTGAATTAATTTTAATATATTATTTATTATCATAAAAACATCCAATATAAACAAAGATCAATATTAAATCAACACAAATTTATTACAATAAAGACATGAGATATTAGCATATATAAACTAACATATGTAGGCTATACATCTAAACATCTGTATGTATATCATTTCAAAAGTTATTTTACTATTATTTAAAAATTTCAAAGTATTTCATTTGTAGTTATTTGTGAGGAAAGTCATGTGGGAAATGTATGTTTACATTGTAATGTTTATATTGCTCTATGGAACTCATTAGGGAAATTTTAAAACGCATTGAAATTTTTTAGATTCCTTTTAGACTATTTCATAATAAATTGTTATTTACTTTAATTATTTATTATTTTGCACAGGTACTAAAAACATTTTGACAGAAGGCATTTTAGAACAAAGATTTTAAATGTTGGATTTTATGGGGGGGGGGGCTACCGTATAAACACGGGAAAACAAGATTCTACATGTAGGAGTGACCAATCGATGTTTTAACAGCGCATTATTGTACTATGCAGTCACATTTTTAAAATAAATTTGGAGCCTAACAACTCTCCGTTTTCCAGTTAGTTTCATACTGACGCTAGACTTAGCGTTCCTTAAACTAGTTGCGTATCATTAACTTGGCACTTTTTCACCAACCCGCCTTCACCCCAAATCATCCGATTGCAGAAGTCCTGTTTCAATAATGTCCTCTCCGTATCCAATAATGGGAAAATTATCTGTGTTTAACTCAATGCCTTAGACTCTCCTTTGGTGCATTAATCGATTTTGTCTACTCTTGCTATTTTGTAATATTTCTTTCGCTGATTACAATGAAATGTTAGTGGTGTTTCTACGTAAAAATTGGTGATTGATAATACCAATCATGGATTTTTAACGGCAGCTAAAATGGTGTCTCTCTCATAAAATTACCTGAATTACAATAAACTGTTCAACTTTTCGTCTGCCTATCCTACAGTAGGCTATTTAACCTTAGACTTTCATTTAAAGTTTTAAGCTGAACCAATACCTATAAAGGAATCTTTTTAATTTCAAAACTAAAATTTTTAAATTTATTTGTAATGTGTGTGTGAGTATGCGTGCGCGTGTGTGAGGGAGCTGTTGTGTTATTGGCAACTTGTCAGAGATTTCACTGAACAAAATTCCCGGTCTAATCGAATTTCATCTTCCATTCAAACGAAAATTTGTTATTACGACAAACTTTCACGATAATTAATTGCCGCAAGTTTATTACACTGTAGTGCATATTTGAAACTTATTATAATTTCACCGTTGAAGCTAGACTATGTTTACTCTGAAGAAGGATCTCAGTAAATCCTATATGCTCACGTAAACGTCGATTTACCACAATTACTACAGGAGATTGGCATTACTAATCCACTTAAATCCATAACATTAATTCCGATGCCACTATCTACGTTCCTCAATATGGGCCACAACGCCGTTTCGTGGCGGCATTGGTTCAATGATTAAAGCACTCACCGTACTATTTCTAAAAGAAACAATAGTTCTTCTCAAAACATGTATTTATTAATTTATTCTTAGTTGTTCATGATAAATATTTGAGAAAATTGTTTGCGTGTTTCGAAACAAAAACGATTTCTTTCATTTTACTTAGAACTCCCTATATTTTTTTTAATTTTAGAAAAACACACATAAACCGAAACAAAATCATACTATTTAAACAAGGCTATATCTATGTAGAAATAGTAGAAAAAATTATCACATTGGTCAATTAAACTGTTACTTAATCACAGACAGCGTTTTTTATACCTATTTAGAACACCCTGTCATAACACCGTTTGTAATAATAAGTAATTAACTTATTCTAGTTATGTTTCGTTATAGAATTAGTAGTAATAATTATTGGATTTAGTATTACTTTTAATTTACTCCGATATTTACCATGTTTAAACTACTTTTCTCTTTTTTTAGAACTCATTGTCAAAATCTCTATAGGACTCTAATTTTTCCACTTTAATTGACCGTTTGCAGCAATGAACTATGTACAGTTACGTCAAACGTTAGCGCCTATTCAATTACATTACTGACGGGCTACAACGTTCGAATAATTTAATGCAAATTGATTTACAAAGGTCATTTAACGACAGCTAATCAATTACATTGTTTCTCTGCAGTGTGTAAATCTAGATATTCCATTACATTTGCTAGCTCCATTTGTAGATTACCTTAAGTAGCATTCTAAATATGACTTGATATTTGTGAATTATTTATCACTAATTATTCAAAAAACCATAAAGCAAATTTTGAAATAAAATACAGTTTAGAAATATTTTATTCCAGTAGACTAGTCAAGGATATTGAAAGTTAATAAAAAATTTTCAAATTACATAGTCACTGTCGAAAACATTCCGCAATAATATGTTGAAATCTAATATTAAAAGATATATGTATATTTATTATGAAATCACAATTATTTCAATAAGTTTCTTTTTTAATGTCACATAAAAAGTCCATGCTCTAAAACATAAGTAATCATTTTATCTTCAAATCGATTTGTTAATTATTTATGTCTGCTATAAATAGTTAGAAGGGGTTGTTCGGTAAACCCCGATAATGATGTTATTGAAATGGCATAAATCCAAATAATCCAACAATAAAATTAAATACAATACCTTTCATCTTAAAAATCCATAATAATAACAACGTCTTTTGATTTGATATTTTAGTGATCACTTAGAAACAGTTATTGAGTTTTGCTCTGCCTTGCATTAGCTTATCTACTTACTGACTAGCCAACGCCCACCCTTCGCAGTTGAGCCATTTGGCTACGCGCTGATCAGTAGAGATGGGCATCCCTGAAGATAGGACTGTTGTAATCCTGGGCCAGGTCCAGGGCTGTGCAATCATTAAGGTGTTCGGCATTCATAAGTTCACCACCACACAGCAGACACTTCGGGGTCGGTAGCACATGAATGCTATGGAGGTGCGCAGCAAGGTAATCATGACCGGTCTTCAATCTGAAAGCTGCAACGCTAACAGATCGTGGCTAGTTTTGGTCAATTCGTCTACCCGTCACAAGACTATCCCACCTTTTTCCTGCTGAGTTTCCAGAGAGATTCATGATGGCGGTCTTAGTGTCAATAAGGAAAACGGCCTTACCCGGAGCAGTCAGGTACTCAAGTTCAATTGCTGCAGCATATATGGCAGCTACCTCAAGCTCATAGTTGCTAAGTTGGGCCCCGATAGCAGAAAATCCCTCAAAATATACGCAGTGGTATGCAGCACCTGTTTCGACTAATCCAGTTATGGATGATCCATCTGTGTAAATTTGGAGCCAATCTGGTGCATTGTATTTTTCATTGATAGTTCGGAGGGCTGCACTTCTAAGCTCCTGATCCGAAGATGCATGCTTCGGCAAGTGGTGATCTGTCAGGAGGAGCTCTGCCTCAGGGAGATCCTGGAAACAGTCCTGAAAAGCAGTAAGTGGAGCTGGAGTGGCTCCATACTTCTTATAAAGATCCTGGTAACAGACAATGGGTGTTAGCTACGATTTTAGTCTCTCTTTGGGTTTATGGTACTCATCCCAAAATTTGTTTGTTCGTTTAAATCGTTCCCAAAAACATAGGGCTAACATCTCCCTGCTTATTTGTAGTGGTTCAATCTCAGTTTGAGCCTCCATTGCAGCAATAGGAGTGGACTTGGCAGCACCAGTTATTACTCTTAAGGCATTGTTTTGAGCAAAATCAAGTACATTTGTGGTGGATTTACTGGCCTTGACTGTCACCTCGGCACCATATTCTAGGATTGGTCTTATATATGACTTGTAGGCAGTCTTTAAAACAATCTTGGTTAGCTCCTCAAGTAGTAGCTGTTAGTCTCTTGAGTAATCTTGTTCTTTTTATAGCCTTTTCAACACACTGAAATAACAGCCTTACGTTAGCTGTTACTAGCCATTTGTTCTATTGACGCTTTGTTTGCCCCGAGTTTGGTTCGAAGGTGTAAATATTAAAAGACTAAGTTCTATTAACGTTGTGTAAATTGGTGGTTTTATTGACACTGATGATAGTTGAAAAATACTATATTATTCATTCCATTTTATAAATATGAACAAAAACAGTCTCTCTATCACGTATCATTATTATTAGAACGAAATCAATAAGGCTTAACAAGGGTCCACTATAGTAAAATCGGTTGCACCAATGCGGTTTCTTACAAAACGCATACATCCTTTGCTAGCGTAAGCTTCTAAACCTATTTCAAAAAACAGTAGACTCTCGGTAGTCCGAATGCCGATATTTTGAGCTTCCCTTAAATTCGGCAAATTAAATTGGGCTTCCATGAAATTTTAATTTCTATATTGTATGCTAACGAAATGACTCGGGTTCTCAAGAAATATATATACCAATACAATATGCAAAAGATATGACTCGGGCTTCCAAGAAATCTTATACCAATACGGTATGCAAAGGAAATGATTCAGGTTTTCAAGAAATGTTTATATCAATACGATATGCAAAGGAAATGATTCAGGTTTCCGGTTTCCAAGAAATCGTTATATCAATACATTATGCAAAAGGAAATTATTCAGGTCTCCAAGAAATCTGTATATCCATACGGCATGCAAAGGTAATTAATCGCTTCCAAGAAATGTGTATAGCCTAATGGCATGCTAAGGTAATGGGTCGGGCTTCCAAGAAATGTTCATTTAAAATGCTATAAGCTAATCAAGTGCATTTTTATTACCTATAGTATAAAGTTTCATTAAAACTCCGATTTTTTATAATGCACAGGCACGTATTTCCGAGTACTCCGAGGGGGTTTCGGTCCCATCTAGCTAGAATATCTATCCCAGCGACCTTGTATTTTCGACTTTAGTGTGTATGAGTGTGTGTGTGTGTGTGTGTGTGTGTGTTGTGAGTGTGTTCATGTAGGATGTATGCAAAATATATACAATATTAAAAACACTACTTATAAATAACAAATTATTCACCTGATAATTCCATTTTACAGTAAATAACGCGTACACATATAAAATAATTAGCACGAATATCTACTAGCAGTATTTGGTAAAGGATTGATTTTCTTAATATTTAATGACTACGTCACAAATAAATGTATCAAATATAATTTTTCTAATAAATGTGCTCTAGTAACGAGAGGGTGAACGTTTTGAACTAGTATTTAAATGACTTATTAAACTCTGTATTTAATATTACCCAGAAAATATTACCAGTAAAACTGACGAATACTAACATCAATATTCGTATCATTTGCAAGAGCAACCATTTGAACTCGTTGAACGACAAGAGTGACAAGAATACTCTTCCTCACGCCGGTTGGCTTCCAACATCAAACAAGATACAATAGAAATCAATGGATTCTTTGTAATAAAAGCTAAAATCTAATTATCAAATGTAAATTAATGGTTGGTCAGAAATGACCAGTTTTAATAGAAAAAAAAAAAAAAAAAAAAAAAAAAAAAAAATTTGCAAGAGCTAACTATTCAATTACCAAGTTCGAGAAACGGTTTTTATCTTTCTTAGGTCTCTATTGTCAATTTAAAAAAAAAATTAATTAATTTGATTGCAATATATTGGTGAAATATATTTTTAGTGAAATAAAATATCATTTTTAATATTCTACAGTATTATATCGATAGATTTATATTTCCCTGAAAATGGCTATATAGATGAGTTAACTCTAACTATAAATTAATTGATTATATCTTTTCTGATAGCATCAACAGTCAAACACACACACACACACACACACACTCACACACACACACACACACACACACACACACACTCAATCACACACACACACACACACACACACACAACCCCCCCACACACACACAAACACACACACACACACAAACACACATACACACACACACAACCCCCCCCCCACACACACACAAACACACACACACACACAACCCCCCCCCACACACACAAACACACACACACACAAACACACATATACACACACACACACACACAAACACACACACACACACACACACACACAAACACACATACACACACACAGAGATACAAATACACATTCACACATAACCCTACAACATCTAGAAGGCCCTTTCAAAAATGGTATTTAGATGAAATTCAACGAATGATATATTTATTTAACTTGGGAAGTTCATATCAAAGAAAACAGCTTCTCCTGATTCAAAAGAAATGTCCTTCCCTTAATAAGAAATTCATCGCATTCTCAGCCGGATACCCGCTTTCGTCAACAACAAACTTCTCCATTGAGATATAATTGTATCTGCTTTTAACTACAAGGGAATAAATTTAATAATTGTATCCTAACGTAGACTGGATGTAAAACTTTCCCCAACGAGGAAGAGAGAATTCATAGTAAGTTAATAAAAATATTTAATTGTCCTCAAGTAGAACCTACTTTTAAGATCGAAATTTCATTCTATTGCTGAAAATTTTAAATAATAGGAGTATAGCTTTATACGTTTACCTGTTTATCATACAGTATGAATCCAAAGAACTTTAATTTAAATTATGGTCAATGTTGTTCAAATATATTTTAATTATATTGTCTGAATGGTTTCCTAATACACCGGTCTATTATTGCTGTCGGAGATGTTTAATAAATATTTCATTATTTATATATATATATATATATATATATATATATATATATATATATATATATATATATATATATAGACCTATATATATTTATTTATTTATAATTATGCGAGTTAATATTCGAAGACTAAATAACTATGGTTTCTTTAGTGTCGAGCTTCAGTGGTTCTGAAACTAATTTTAACCTCTTGAGAGGAAAACAAAATGAGAGGAAAGGTAGTAATATTAGCAATATTGAATTTTTTCAATGAACATTATAGGCAATAAAACAAATAATCTTAAAATGGTTGTATATAGGTATAGAAGCTTACGCTAGCAAAGGATGTATCCGTTTTGTAAGAAACCGAATTGATGCAACCGTTTTTACTAGAGTGGTCCCTTGCTAACCCTTAAGGTTTTCTTTCTAATAATAATGATAAATCACAGAGAGACTGTTTTGTTTGCATATTTATACAAAGGAATGAAAAATATAGTATTATTCCAACTAGTAACAGAGTCAATAAAACCACAAATTTACACAGCGGTAATATAATTTGGTCTTTTAATATTTAGACCTTCGAACAAAACTCGGGAAAAACAAAGCGTTAATAGAACACATGGTTAGCAACAACTAATTCAAGACAGACCAAAACACAATAATTGCTTTCGAGTTATTACTAAAATATCAAATCAAAGGAATCTGTAATGATTATGGATTTTTAAGGTAAAAGGTATTATATTTAGGTTTATTATTGGATATATTATGATATATGCTAATTAAATAACATAATAATCAGGGTTAACTGAACAACCCTTTCTAACTATTTATAGCAGACATAAATAATTAATAAATCGATTTGAAGATAGAAGGATTTTTTTTGTTTTAGAACATTGTGTTATACTTACCTTTAAAAAAGAAACTTATTGAAACTATTAAAATCATAGAAGTAAAAACAATTCGTCATTACTTAAGTTAAGTATGACTATTAGGCACGGTTATTCCTAATAATCGATTAGTAAATTAGCCTTTATGTAGGTAATACGTTATATTGTGTTATAAATGCTGCGATTTATTTTAATCTTTTATTATGCTACTTTTTAATAATGACATAATATTCAAACTCATATGGAATAACTATTTTTTATAGGTTATAAGATGAAATATTTGTTTCATATGTAATTTCCTGTAAACAATTATAATGTAGATTTTATCGTTTTCTTTAGGGAATAGTATGAAAGAAATAATGTATCTTTAAAAGGGTATTTTCCTTTGACGTCATTTCGAAAACTACCTCTAACTAACAATAATATATCAATGAGGTAACAAAAAAAAAGATTTATGATTTATTGGAATGAGGGAAAAGTACATTCTCCAGAAAATAAGATGTCGAAAATACAGTTCTTTATTAATAAAAGTTTTAATTTAAAAGCAGTTGTTTTTTCCTTCTTCTAGGTGGGGTGGGGCTGACAAATTACCAACCAATGAAAACAACTTGAAATTAATTCTAATAGATACAAATGTAATTGTATGACATGATTTTAAAACTAAATTTTATTTCGGGAATTTAAATCAGGCTTTTAAATTTTTAAACTTGTAACAATGAAAGCCATTGTCCTGTACTGCAATTATAGTTAAATTATTGCAAAAGAAATATAAGTTATTTGAAAATTAATATAAAATTTATTATTAAATTGATCGAAAAGTAAACTTAAAAACAGCTGTTAACATGAAATTATACGTTACATTTAGTAAGACTTGTATAAACATTTTAACATTTTAATTACTCTCACGACCAAAATATTGTAGTTTATGTGACCATAGTGACACACAAGAGTAACCGCAGTAGTGTACATAGTGCATCGCATAGTGATAATAGTAAAGAAGACTTGAATGTTTTTGTCTTAGCAAAAACATTCTCCTGCCACCGACTACGGTACCATATTATTTTAAAAGAACTAAAAGAAGGGAACGAGAAAGAGAGAAAACTCGATGAAGAATTTAAAAACAAATAAAATACACGGATAGATACTAAAAATGGAAAGAAATTATATGGTAATTAAATTGGAAAAAATATTTTTTTAAAACTTTATTATAAAATATATTGAATATAAAAATAATAAACTGCAACACAAATTTGAGTACTTTTGAATGTGATACAGTTCAACTCCATAATATGTAAAATACTTATCTTACATATATAGGGTGAATATACTACTGCAATACGTCATACACGTTAGGTAAATGGAACAATGAATAAACAAAAATATTTCCGAGTGTCAGCTGTTTATGTTTTCATATCAGACGTAATTCTGTAAACACGAGTAGATATGCATCTCGCCTATAAAAAATTCTAGAACTCACCGATTTGTGCTGTTTGTGTTGCATAAGTAAATGTTTTTAGGTTTCAAAAACTCCATTTTTAGGTTAGAATTTTTTATTGGTCTTCCCTCAAAACCCAAGAGTGGCAACTTTCTTGCGTTTTTTTTTTATTCTTGGTTTTTCTACTCCAGTAAATCATCTTGACAAATCCGTTTATCGCTGGTGAAATCCGACACCAGTATAAGGCTTAGTACCTTTAAAAACCTTCATGTAACAATGTGGGAGATGTTATGGTTTAGGATTTTCTATCCCAAGTCACCTTTTCTACTCCTGTACATTTCCCTTCAAATACAATACCAGGCCTGTAACCAGTACCATGACCACTAAGAGACCATTTTTTCGAGCATCGACTAAGTTGAAAATGAAGACAAGGAGTTAAAGTCTTCGAAAGTTACCTCGCATATATACAAATTTAAATTATTTTTTGAATACGTTATAGGGTAAGTGATAAGAGAATACAAGAAAACCGTGTTGTAAGGGTAAACAAAAAAAATTTAAACATATTTCATATATATTGTTTTCAGAACTCTCTCTCTCTTTCTCTCATCTCTCTCTCTATATATATATATAAATAAATAAGTATATGTATATATATATATATATATATATATATATATGTATGTATAATTCTGAAATAAATATAACCTAGTTTGTAGTTTATAAACTCTAGAAATAATACAAAATACAAAGAATGTATTGTCTTTAGAAATTCTCAGAAAGCTATTCTTACAACAAAGGAAAATATTTAATCTAAAGTAAAATTTAAGTTTCATTAATTTTTTCGTATTGTATCATAACAAAGTAAAAGAGTCATTAAATTAAAATGAAGAGAAACAGTTATTGTTATTAAATATCTCAATAAAACAGTAAAGTTTTTTTCCTCCCTCGCAGCCTAAGTTAATGGTTAGGTAAGATTAATTGTTGGAGAAATAAAACTTTAAGTTTCGGATCGTGAAGCTGTTCCTATTGAATTATTGTTTTATGCTTCTAAAAGTAGCGTAAAATAAGTTTCATGGACTACTTTTACTAATACAAAATATTTCTTTAGAATTATAGGTCTTCTGCTACTATTGTTTAGTTTAATATAAATTTCTCTCATCTTCTACCAAGAAACAGGTCCAAAAAATATAGATTTTCTTATACGAGTATTATTCAAAGTCAACCCGTATTTATTAAATAATAGATTATTTTAAATATCTTTATTAAATAATTTTCTTATATGGTATTAGTGAAAATAAAGAATTAATAAAATTACAAATATTCAATAATTGCTTATTCACTCATTAATGTCAGGACACACATTATATTATTACGCATATATGTTTAGGAAGTTTCTTTTCCATTTTTTATTTGTCGAGAGAATTCCGATTATCATCGACTACTAATTTGATTTTCAGTTAAGTAATACTTAATTACGGGAACATGAATGATATTATATATATATATATATATATATATATATATATATATATATATATATATATATATTGACATATTTATTTATATTCATTTAATTATATTTATATAGTTGTTATTGGTTTTACTTCGTCATTGTTACAAAAAAACTGTGGAAACTCAGTTTAAGTTTTAAAAATTTATTTTGATGTTTACCCTAAAGTCATAGCGGTTACAATTAAAATTTTAAGTTTGTCGCTAACTCGGGACTAGTCCCTCGGTTTAAATCCATGGAAACACACACATGCACAAATTGATATATTATTATTAAAATAAATTAATTATTTATAAGATTTCGGGCAAATTAGTATTAATGAAAGTAATAAATTACCATCTTGTGTGACTGAGAAAGTTCATTAGATCTTTGATACCTATAATTTGTCTCTCTTAAACAGGATATAATCCTCAGAACAGCTAAAATAAAGCACTTTTGTCAGTCTTGTTTATAATTACAATGGCAAATATTATATATTACGACCTTTTTCTCGCTATGTACTTTATTGCAAAACGAACGTCCGTTAAGTTTTAAATATAGGAAATGTTTATGTCTCCTATAGGTTAGACCGATATATACTGATATTAAAATACTGTGACTGCACATACTTTATTTTGTAATTTTTGTTTTCAATAAATACACCCATAGAGTAATAGATTATAGTAGCTTAATGCGTACATAAATAAAACTATGCATAGCCGCTTTTAAATTTATGAGATACTTTTATTGTAGAAATGTTAAAGTTTCCTTTCATAATTTCAAGGGATAAATGCGATTACCTAATTTCGAGATAAATATTTATTAGGTTTAGTGTATTTATTTATTTGTATATAATATATAACGGAAAATAAGCATTTATCTATCCAATAATGACGTCATTAAAATGTGTTTCAACAAGTAAATCTTGGAATAGGGCTTTCACTCTATATTTACATTATATCGTACATGTACGTCTTTAAGTGTTAGTTAAGGAGATACGCTGCGGTTAACTTTAGGCCAACTTGTGCGGGTTATATTTGCCAACGTCCTCGCGCCTCTTTAAAGTTACGTACTAAAAGAATCTGTAGGATGATACCATTAGGATCATCACTATATATATGTCTACAAATTTTATAATCCATATAAAGTTTGGAGGATTATAAAAATAATATGTATTGGGGAAAATGTGAAGCCAAAAATGGTCACATTTTAGAAATTAGCTCATATGTTCCAGCTGCAATAATATTACTATAAAGTAAACAAGTAGTTACGTTGCTTATTAAGTCAAGTGGTTTCGACTGAGGAAAGTAATATAACACTTTCATTTATTTCCAAATGTTACATTATTAGTGGGGTAAAATGGGGTATTTAAAATTGTGTAAAGCGGGACGGAACAAATCAGAAGTATCTAATTATTCAACCTATCAAATAAAAAAATAAAATTACTAATTTGTAATATACTTTCTAGGAATTATTTTTCAGGTAAAAAATTTTAAGTTTAGGAATGTATATATACATTTATTTAATGCATTTAGTTTTATATTGCACAATTTTTATATAAATATCAGACTATTCAAATGTCTTCACAATATCACACAAACATGTAACTTAAAACTTACAATTTATACACTGGGGCAGACAGAACATTATTCACATAACATTGGAATAACAGAATGCGTTACCAACTAAAGGCCACAGATCATATCTGAAATAATCCTTTAATCTCCTTAGCTGTGAATCTCATTTGAGAGATTGTGTACGGATCTACAATGTTATGGAAAATATTATTAAATACACTTGTATGTTCTTAAAGCGGATTAAAAGTAGATTATATGAACTCTGCCTTCTCTTTATAACTTAAATCTAAACACTACTTATGTTCTTTGTACCTTGATAAGACTCAACTGGTATATTGTTTTCCTTAACGATTGTATCATACAATTAGGCTTAGGCAGATTCATCTATCTATCCAGATCGTTTTAAATAAGACCAGTTACATTAATATTCTTGTTTGTATTTACAAAATATATTTAATTATGAAAAAAATAAAATAATAAACGTTAAAAAAATTTATTTTACGTTAAACATCATGAATTAAAAATATAAAAAGTTCACGTCCTTTACAAATGTTATGACAAAGCCAGGTTAATGCAGGTAACGCGTGTATCATATATATTTTCTGAATTTGAAAGTATCGAAGAATATCAAGAAACAAATTTAAAACCTATCTTGCCAATCACGTTAAGGCTTTGTTAAGAGTTATAATAACTTACTCGGTTAAATTTTGTAAATAGCAAAATAAACGTAACATAGTCACTAATAAAACATTTCCCCATTGTAATTAAATTTTAAACAATGTGATAAAGTTTGCCACAAAATTTAACGACATGAAGAACATGGTGATCCTTCCCGCAGCCTTACTACTAGAATATAAACGAATCGGTTTTTCTAACCTAGTACATAATTTGAATTGTCCCCACCTTTCTATATTCAGAAAAAGGTATTACATTGGTTCGCGTATTTTATGACATCGCGTCAACAACATTAGCGTTATCATTAAACATTTTTATAAACAGGAATTTATTTTTAAAAATACCGATTTTACATTTACTAAATAACAAATAATAATACAACATGCTAAATTAAAACAAAAAAAAATATTTAGCATGCTTCAAATATATATATATATATATATATATATATATATATATATATATATATATATATATATTTGTGTCTATGTGTGTGTGTGTTTGTGTATGAGTGTGAGTGTGTGTGTCTTTGTGTATGTGTGCGTGTGTATTTGTGTGTGTGTGTGTGTGTGTGTGTGTGTGTGTGTATGTGTGTGTGTGTGTGTGTGTGTGTGTGTGTGTGTGTGTGTGTGTGTGTGTGTGTGTGTGTTGTACCTGTGTGTGTGTGTGTTGTATTTCTGTGTGTGTGTGTGTTGTATCTGTGTGTGTGTGTGTTGTATCTGTGTGTGTGTGTGTGTGTGTGTGTTGTATCTGTGTGTGTGTTGTATCTGTGTGTGTGTGTGTGTGTGTGTTGTATCTGTGTGTGTGTGTGTGTGTGTGTGTGTGTGTGTGTGTTATTGATTACAATTAAAAAATACTATTCACAATTCAAAACATGTGTCGACAAAAAAGAGTGACAACCTGAGTTATTATAATAGAGTATTTGTCATTTTATTTAAATATCCCAATGTATATAATACCCTATTCCAATTGATGTTTACTAAATAAAAATGGATATAATAATACATCGTATTTGAATGTTTGATTCTGACAATCACTAAAGTGTAATAAGCAAGTACATATTCTTTTTATGCCCGGTTTAATAAAAATTTTTGTAGATACCGCTAAAATGATCCTATAATGAATGCGCCATATTTAGAATGTTTAAGATGCTTTTTATATATTTTAAAGAATGTGTGACATCGGAGAAACATATTCTTTTCGTGTTGAATACCTCAATGTGTTGTACCTCATACAACTGTGTTTGTAATGATAACAGCTGTCTATTTTTTCACCCTTTACTTTATATCCGCTGAAGAATTTGTACGCCAAACCCACTACAATTACTCTTTAAATTTCTAGAAGAGAATATAATAAACTTCTTTCTACATTTTACTCGTATGTCGCTCACATGATACATCACAAGAAGATCTAAATTTAATATCGAATATATTATAAATACGTATAAGTGTAAATAAATAAAATCATTTTAAATCTTTGAAAATATATTATGAGATAATTGTTATTGTACAAAGTTTCTGACAC
Organism: Prosapia bicincta; assembly: GCA_036971475.1. Taxonomy (NCBI): domain Eukaryota; kingdom Metazoa; phylum Arthropoda; class Insecta; order Hemiptera; family Cercopidae; genus Prosapia; species Prosapia bicincta. The sequence continues at coordinate 18,139,034 of JBAIZL010000008.1, forward strand.
ACACACAAAAAAACATTGGAATAATACCTTTGCTTAATAGATATGAGAATTTTTTTTGTTTTACAATAAATACAACATTATTTTTTGAATAAATAAATTGTAATGAAATATGTAAATCAAGTTGATATTTATTTAGAAATATAAGAGCAATTAAAATAAGATGATACCAAGATACTGGAGCAGCTACATGACGGTGTACGAAAAAACCCACCTTGGTGTTCCAAGATCTTTAGGAAGGGGGCGAGGGATTCTACGGGGTAAAGCTGAAACAACGAAGAATTAGTGTGGAAATTCTATCATCTGTGAGGAAACTAAGTGTCCATTCAAAGAAAGAAAAGCTCCAATAAAGAAATACAATGCTCGGTTTCTGCTAATCGGGATTGAAGACGCCGAAATATTTCCTGAGATAGAGGAATATTGCTTTCAGTTTCTCAACGTCAAAGATGAAAGCTCTATTTAAGATGAATCTAAAATATTTAAAAGAAGTCGGATAAAAAACGTCTTTATGAAAAAGTTCAAATTTAATCTTCTATACTCAGTTTACAATGAAATTATTATAGATTTTTGCTTTGCTAATTAAAATGATTCTATAGCGAAACTTTTAGCATAAAAGACACACCGGAATATTCCATCCTAATTAACCTAAAGGTAATGCATTATTCTGTTTTCCTTCATATTTCGATCTGATCTATTCTTTATAATAGTTCCATGGAGTGATAATAGATGGGTATTATTTTTAAAGAAAAACGAATAATTATTACTCTAAATAGTTTTCAGTTTTATTGAAAAATCTTTCAACTGTTTCTTACTACTAACCAATGGCTATTATCGTTGTGAAACAAGCGGTTCTGTATGTAAGAAATACGGACAAGGCTGCAGTGAATATTGCATATCACATGTTTTCAAAATTAAAAAAAAAAACATATTCCTAACCTTAGATATTCCTTGTCAGAAGGTTCTCCAGTTGCAGTACAAATCTTGTTGTTTTGTGTAGAAGGACTATTCATTTAAGTGAGATTGTACCTGACATTTTTACAAAATCTATTATATAGTAAGCAATTTACTAAAGCTCAGCTTATTCTAAAGCAAATTCTTTACATCAAAATAATTTCAGGGTTATTTTAGTAATCATTTAGTTCCACTAATAAACCTAGAAAACGATTTAAATAAAGTGGGAACAAATTATTTAGTCTGATTGTTTAAATTGCTCATATATATATATATATATATATATATATATATATATATATATATATATATATATATATATATATGCGTATGTATATATATATATATATATATATATATATATATATATATATATATATATATACTGTTTAAAGAAAACGATAAAATCTTAGCGAACTTCTAGAACAAGGAACGTTTACAAAAGAACTGACATCTTTATTGATAAACTTTTTTTTTCAACCTTACCACAAAATCTCACTTGAGACGGAACGTTGTATTTGCATCGTCCTAACAGTATAGTTACACGCATTAACTTTATGGTTGCAATAACATAAAGGAGCAAAGAAAGTTGCCTATTCTCTGAAATACTTGATATAATGATGCATAAATCCACAAACGTACCTCAAATACAGTGGTAGTGATTTTTAATTGGAGAAAAAAAGGTTTCATACTGTATCATATATATTATTATAAATTAATATATATAGCTAAGAAGAACTTGTTATACATTTGTTTTAATAAGTCGAGCTTAAACACGTTTGGGCTATTTAATAACATTCGGAAACGTATGAAGATTTGTAAATAAAGCTTCACGACATATTTTGAGCATAGTCAGAGCTTTTCAACATAAGTGAAATACTGATATAATTGATAAAATTGTAGCTTTTGGAGTAGTTCAAAATTTGTTTTTAAGTATAGTCTACAATAAATAATTAAATTGAGGTTAATTGATTACAATAAAATATATTTAAACTCTTTCCATAAAAGTAGTTGGTAACTAAAGGCGACGAATATTTCAATATTATATACTAATTATGCATTTCATTGTGCAAATAGTTTAGTCAAAGTTATTACTCTGGCTTACGTTAGTCTCACCGGTAAAGTTGAGGCTTCCTTTGTGCGACTAGCAATTACGTTACCTGAAACTAAGTCAACAAAATTCCTAACTTACTTATATTTACTCCTGTTAGCTATATTTGTGCATATTCGACCACATTTTTCTGACTTTCCTAACATTGTAGTATTTTCCTTTGATGACGCGTTTAGGAATTCCTAAGGAATTTCCATAACACGTAATGGAACATAATAGTTCAATAGAGGTTTTTTAAATGGTCTCCAAATCACTAAAAATGGAAAATATTTTAAGCGTTAGGAAAGTCAGGAAAAACCTTCCTAATATATACCTCAACAAAAGTTCATTATAACTAATTTTATTAAAAACAATTATTTCTGACAATGAAATAAAATAACAGATAAATCTTATTGTTGAAATGAAGTAGCCTGATAATTGTCAATATGATTGTTACATTTATTTCGCGCGCTTCATAATTTTTTGATAAAGGTTAAAAACCAAAATAATATAGTAATATCTTTACAATTACGTTTTAGTAACTTCATCAGCTACTACTCCTTATTTTTATGTAACAAGATCCATGTCGTAATACAATCATTCTTGTATTTGGCTTTCTAGTACCCAGGTGACAGAGTTGTTCATGTTAAAACTATCCTGCACTAAACCCATTAACAGGATGTGCTTCAGCTATTAGCATACTTCACACTCTAGAATCCAACGTAAAGTTTATGTTTCTACAATAGCGTTTAAAATGGCGGTCCATTACATTATATTTTTCATTCTTTGGGACAGGAACTTTCAAGAAAATTAAACGTAACTTTTTGGTTTGATTCTAGATTTAGAAATTATACAGTTGTGGTACTTTATGCGGTATAGCATGTAAAAGGTCGCCTTATAATAAATATACGATAGAAAATTTAACTTCGATTTTTAACACTCCTAAAATTATTTTAGGAGGAACAATTTCATAATTGTTTGAGCCTATGGTTGCGAGAGACTGGAGACATTAGGAAACAATTAATAATCTAACTAAATATATGTTTATTTAAAAATATGTAAATAAATTAAACAAAATAATCATTGTGACTTATAATTTTGAAAACATTTTAGAAATATTTTTGCAGCGTTAACTATGAATAATTATATTGTTCAGAAATGGACTTAATAAACATGTAATGAAGACAATTTAATTTCTATTTTCAAAATTATTTATATAAAAAATTGAATTTTTCATTTCTCGGCTTTCATTAAAACAGTATCGCATAATACCCATTGATATTTTCTCGACCTGAATAATCGATTTAACTGTAAATCACTAGGTAAAAAATTATATAATAAATAAATGTGATTGCATTAAAAGTATCATATAATATTTTAAATAAAAATTGCAATATGAAATATCATTATAATAAGACATTATTATTATTTTATAGTGTTATTAGTAAACCTTAATCATTTAGATAAAATGTATAACTTTAGTATAGTGGAGTTTATCATTACTATTCATAAAATGTATAATCTCTATCTTTGCATCTTAATTGTGTTTTTAATTATTTGGTATGGATATTTATGAAGTTGCGATTTAGGTAAAATCATTTGACTAAATTATAACCTATAGCAAACAAGCAACATTATGTTTGAGGTAAACCTTCCTTGAACACATAATTTCTTGGAGACATGAAATGTTTCAAGGGACGGAACTACATTCTAAAGTGAAATTAATGGCAAGTCTGAAATAAGGAATGTGTGTGTGAAAAGAGAAGGACTTCTATTTGTTCGAGCTACAAGCATCATACATTCTTCAAGGAGTGAAACTTTGTTACATGCAAAGCCTTCCATCGCTGTCCCTGTCCTTTTACTTCTTTTATATTTAACGTTTTTCTGAATGCAGGGGTTGGGATGCAACAACGTGTGTTTTAGGTAAAGTTATACTGCTATGTTATATGAGCTAAAAGTTTCTAGGAAATTATCCAGAGTTGTTGGAGTCAGTTAATTATCTAGATGTATTTCATCTTGAAAGATAAGAATGGTAACAGGAGCATTTAAATATCCAAAAGCACTCACATATTTAAAATGTTGTTAAAAACATTTTAAAATTTGTGTACAATTAAAATAAATTTATCTCATATTTTTTCTTCTGATTAGACAGAAGCCCACAAAAGTAACAAGTATTATATTAATACTCTTTACCCTTACTGTAAATGCTAAATACTTTTTATTAGTTTATAAGACCTGATTTATATATGGTCTATTAATATTATTATTATCGCACTGTTTAAACAAGTAATAATATTATAGTTAGTTATATATATATATATATATATATATATATATATATATATATATATATATATATATATAATGTATTATATATTGTAAATATAATTTTACAATATATAATGTATTATATATTGTAAATATAATTTTACATATTATTAATTAAAAATAATTTATATATATTTGATTTAATTTTCAAATATTGAATCTTAGGAAGTATAAACCAAGGATTATTACTATCGTTTCATATACCTTAGATTAAAATTATTATTATTTTAAAATTCCAATACGATTGGTAAAACATACCTTGACTGTCGAAGTCTTCGTTAATATTTAATTCTAAAAGTCCAATGTTTGAAACTGTGTATTTATTTCTATTTATGATTTTTATTTTGCTAAAAAATAAACAAAGTTTAAAAAATAATCTTTAGATTTATTTTAAAACTGTATATAATCTATTCGTCCAGGATCCTTACATGTTTATATGATTTATGTTACTTATAAATATTGTATGTATTTATATATATATTTTATGTATTGAAAGTTTTAAATATTCTTGCTATGTTATAAAATATTCAACGGTGATATCATTGATTAGAAGCGCACTTACTTGAATATGCTTGGTAGTTAACACGGATAATAAGCTTGAGAGTTAGCATGACTATTTTGCCACATCATTAGGTTACAATGGATAGAGGCAAAGTACAACGTCAATAAATTCTTCTGGTGTTTAGTTCCATGGTAGAGTGGAGGAAAATAAACGATCATTTACACTAACGACTTTCGTACACAGTATTATGTTGTAACGTGTGTGTGTTTGTGTCACGTTCTAACGTGAACATAACAAGGTGATAACTTTGAAACCAACGTGTCACAAAATGCAAATATTTTTATTCAAATTACACGAGTTTAAAATGTGACGTAATGTTTAATAAATAATTCAATAAATATGGTTTAATTCATAATTAAGAATTTTTTAAACAGAACAATGGTTGCTAATTAATTGCCAGTGATAAAAAACCCCTATTTATATGAAGTTTTATTGTTAATTTTGAGAGGGGGGGAATATTTTTTCCTGCATACAGAGCTTTTTCCTGTTTTTACCTTAACGACTAACAAATAAACAAGGTTTACTTGAATAATAATTAAACTGAAAATGATTTTATTAGATGCCATATCTTTGATATTTGGGCTGAATCACATGTTTTCTTTGACGAAATAATTCTAATAGCTATTGGTGTATATAATACTTATTACTTAACGAAAATTGAACAGATAAAAAAATGCCAGGAGGAAACGATTATATGTTTGGTGACTAATATATAATTAAAGAAATGTTTTCAAGCTCTGTAAAGTGCGTAAATTAAATAACAATTTATCTGCAAACATAGGGCACCATGTTTGTTTTTAATAAAAACTAGTTATTTATAGGTACACTGTACAGTAACAAAAAGTTTTCATGTTATATATTTTTTGTTTTTCTTAACCTAGAACAATTGATTGAAAATTGTTGGAGTAAATAAATGAAAGCGACTATGTAAATATCTTTGAACAAACGAATTGCATGTAGAGAAAATCATATTTATTTCTCCTCTAGAATATAAGAGACTACTTAAGATGCTTTGAAAAACGTTAGAGCAGGCAGAATAAAGTTTTACTTATACAGACGGGCAAATACATTTCAAACCTCAACTCATATTCTGTAACAAATTACTGATCAATAAATTGATTATAAAAAAATAAATCTCAACAATAATTCTTTAGAATAATCTCGTCCGATATTTATTGAATTTTCAGATGGGGTACATGAAAACAAATTGTGTTTTGAATTCAATAGTATTTGGAAGTAGTTTGTCAGAAACAAAATACATTAATATTGTACAATAGACAATTTTTCCAATTAGTAAATCTCAATAAAATATGTATAGTTTCTTTATTTCTTTTTAACACTAGATTTTAAATTTCAAATATTCTATTTATATATGTTACTATTTAAAAAGTTATCTATATACGTTAAAGAAGAAACTGCCCTCTATACATTTATAATTTCTGTCCCTAACCAAATATATTTGTAGTTATTACATTTTATAGTCGTAACTTTAAAAGATCTGTTTCTCTTTACTGCAAAGGAAAGTTAAAATCTTGCATCGGTGAATCGGAAATACTTTTAAAACCGTTGATATATATTTTTTTTAAAATAATATCTCTGAAACAATATCTTACAATAAACGACTCAAAAATATTCACTAATAATTTCTTTCTTAAACATATTTTAATTTGAGTTGTAAAATATTTCTAATGCCACTATATTAAAACAAAAGGACAGGAAACTATTATTATTTGTTTTCTTGAACTACGTGTCATATTATTATATTGACCTAACCTTTTTAGGTGTAAAATATATCTGACTTTATATACAAATTGATCTGTAGGATGAGAATTTTGTAATATCACAAAGGTGATATATGTATTTTAAATAAATGATATCATGAAATTTTCATTATTTGAACAATCATGTTTTCTTTTTAAAACACGTTTTATAATCAAATATAAACAATAAAATAATTTTTCCTATAATTATAAAAAATACATAGGATTACATGGAATACATACATGAATTATCAATGAAATTATTTTATATATACTACTATGGTCAATATATATTTCTTACTAGCACATAACTAATTTGATAACTATTAAAATATTTATCTAGACTACTTATATGGGCTTATATATGAATATACCTGCGAGTGTGGGAGAAGTTATTATTTAATTATTTTTGAAACATTGTAAGATTAATTGTGTTTAAATAAATTGGTTATGTAAAATTGTATATACAATTTATAAAAAGCATACTTGTAATCACAATAAAACGAGAGATTCCACAAAGACAGAATAAAACTATTTAGATTGAAATAAACTTGGAAATACAATAAATACAAAGAACTAGAGTTTCAACCCTTCCTCATTGTGTACAAGGTTGTGTACGAAAAAAACACAGTTATATCATACTAAAGAAGCTTTTGTAAGAGTTCCATATATAGATACAGGTATAAGTTCTGAGAAAGAAAACAATACTTCCTGATTTCATAGATGTCTTGAACAATTTACTAAGAATAAGACGACTTGTAATATTTAATTAGGTTTAGCCAGTTACGTCCTCTTGTTACGTAGTGAGAGATTTGTTAACGTTTAGAATATTACATATAAATAGTATATAGCTTGCGTATTGTTCATATTTTGTAAGAAATAAATTAAATGTATGTAAACACTAACATTATATACCGGTAAAATTAATTATACGTAGAAATAACCGAATGATAACTTTTAAAATAGCAAATTAGAATAGATTATCAAGATGTATAAATGTACTATCTAAGATGTAAATGTATAAATGAGGATATTTTAAAATTTATTCCTTCAGAGTCTATTATTGATAGATATGAAATTATTATATGTAATTTAATAAATGCCCAAGCATAAACTTTGTTCAATAAAGCGCCAGCGTCAATGTAGTCGTCATACTCTGTCTGATATCGCAATTTTTTAAAATAATTTTCCAACAGTTTTGTTCTCTACCCAGTTGACAAGGTTAGATAAATTACAATGATAACGCTAAAATGTTAAAAATATTTTATACAAGAAACGATCAAACGACACTATTTACGTGTTTATTGCCTCCCACCAAATCGTTTCTTTCCAAATTCTAATTTTGGTATATATAACTATTCTTGCGACTGAATCAATACATATTTCATTTTAAATATTACAGAGGAGTTGGCACAATTTTGATTCGCTCGACCTACTTAAATGTTTATTTTCAAGTAACAGAAACAATATATAACCTCACATGTGTATGCAATTACAAAAACGTCATGCCAAAATAATATTAGTTAGTTGATTTTATAATAATTCAAAGTTGAAGTAAATCGTATATATACATTTTTTCAGTCACATGGGAAAAATTTTAAATAAATTTCAACTGTTTAAGGATCAAAATGTCGAAAACGTAAAATATATAATGACTTAAACCAAAAGAGTAAAATATATTCCATTTAAACCCATGCATTTTCCACTCTTTATATCGTAAAAGCGTCTAGAGAATTCTATAGTTTTTGTTTCATAATTTTAAAAGTTTTAATTGCAAAAGTTATGTGAATTTCATTTTTGACCCTTACAATGTTACCGAAAAGTTTTAATGGTTGTATTAAAACAGTTAAAAAGTTTGCATTACATTTTTCCTAAGGACCTATATATTCATAATTAAAGTTTTATTTCGCAATAATAGACAAGGCTTATTAACGGCTTATGAAATGTCTGTTAGAAAAATTCCTATATTATTATTGACTTCTTGTTACACAAGGTTTCTCCCAATATTCTTGTTTGTGCTTTGTTCTTGTATGTCTAGAAAACCTCGTAGAATTCCTCCCCATTGGAGGAAAAGATATATTCACTATTTATTAACGTGGCTTCTGAATCACATTAAACAACCTTTCACTATGGTTAACATATCTAAAATCATTGTTCTTAATATCAGTTTAGTTTTACTAATTTCTGTCTTACTATCAATACTAACAAACTTAATTCCAAACTGCCCTTAAGCCTTGTCAAATATCTTCCTTAAGTTAAAGAGAATGGTATTACGTATATGTAATGTTATTCACTATTTATCATCGGATTGTAAACTATACTATAATTGTTTATTTTAAATGATTTGTTTTATTTAAATATATATTTTTTGATTTATACAAAAAACGTACAAGTTTTAATTAAGTTCACCTCTAATAACAGTGTATTTCATCTCAGGAAAAATCTACTTTATATCATCAACACCTGAACACATAAATCTTAATATTTATTTAGGAGATTGGTATAGTATAACCTTTTAATATTCTATAAGTACTCTTACTCTTACTCTCACTCTCACTCTCGCTCTTACCCTTACTCTTACTCTTACCCTTATTCCTACTCTTACTCTTACCCTTACTCTTAACCTTACTCTTACACTTGCTCTTACTCTTACTCTTATCCTTACTCTTACCCTTAACCTTACCCTTACCCTTACTCTTACAGTTACTCTTACTCTACATACTCTTACTTTTGGAGTCAGGATTGTAATAACTGTAGATATACTTAGACAAAATAATTATTCTTAGAATTTACAATTTCTTATTTTATGGAGGTTTCTTAAACGTATTGTGCAAGAAGTTGTCCCGTACGGGCTTTAAATATACATACATGCATATATATATATATATATATATATATATATATATATATATATATATATATATATATATATACCACTGAGATTAGTCAAGAAAAAAAATTATTTATTAAATTTTTTGTTAAAAATATTTGTTGGTAAAGTGTACCAACATCTTAGGATCAGCAATGTTTCCAAATTTAATACAATATTGGTGTGTATCTTGCAGTATTATCATTATAGATTCTGAATATAGTATATACATATTTTATATTATTGTATATATATAAACACGTACTTATATGCAAGTACCTGTAGAGTTTTAAGTAACTCCAAATAAAAAAATTAAGTTGATGGGGTATGTACCCACATGAATGGAATTTTTTATATTGATATCAGTAAAAACAGCACTTTGGTTTTACCCACGTATAGGTAAGTTGTAGCGGTTATCATGAATGTCATCAATGAAAAATAATAAATAGAATCTTTAAAGTTTAAGAAAGTTTTGAAAATACGTAAGGTGGATGAGAATGGAAACGTAAATTTTAAAAAATAAATAAAAGGTCTTTAACTGTTGGATGAAAGTGTTTATGTTGTGAATAAACTAATTGGCTAACGCAGACGTTTTCCCTTTACTAGCCCTAAATTGGCTTTTGGGTGATAAAGGCCTCTGAGGGATTTTCCTTTTGGGGTGGTTGTAACTCGAATTCCATGATTAACATTGATCCTCAAATCCCCACGCTGAGAGAATCTGATAGGCTTTGCATAGTACGGCCTGCCAATAAGAATTTTACATCACCAGTGACAAGTTTGCTAAGGGAAGAGAACTGTACGAATAAAATAAAGATGGGATTTCCCCAGTAACATTGGAGAAAAGGGTAGTGGTAAATATACTATGAACGACCACTTACTATCAATAGTAGTAGTATAAGATAAAAATAGTAATCATTTACTAACAACCGTCGTTTTTTGACATTTTCTAATTATTATTATATTTATCATTAATACGCAAGAACGTAAATGAAACTTCATCAACGCTTTGATATTTTTCTTGAGTTTTTAATCAGCAAAATAAATAGTAGTAAAGAATTATTGTTACTATTTCTATTTAACGTATTCCACAAAATAATGTAATTATTTACACTTAACTGATGTTTTTTAAAAATAAATCAAACAATATATTATTTTAATTATCAGATATATTTGAATAAAGAAATATATTTCCAATCAACTGATTGGGTAGTTGTTATGATTTTATCATTAGTAAAACTCTTATAATCACTTATAGAAGTGAAAATACATAGAAAGTAAAATGCTCATATGCAAGTACATATTGACTCAGAAGCCCGCAATCAAAATTATTTACAAGAATTGACATCTATCCCACCATTTTAGGTTAAAAGTAGTTCCTATCGTAATACCTTATGTATTACGGATATGTTTCAGTTAACACAACGCCAGAGACAAACACCGTTTAAACAGTAACTAGCATTATGGCAGAGACGAGCAACATTGAAACGGTTGTTCAACTGCAAAAGTTACAGTGACCTATGTATGTAATAAATATTTACATTTACATAGCGTAGCCCATACTACAAAGTTTAACGAATTTCTATTGTACAATTAAAGTTATAATTCATTGATTCTTTAACTATATATAAACTAAACAACAGAAATATTTGACAAAGTAAAAGTATTTTATACAAATAATAAATGTGTACTTCTATTGTTGTAACAATTACAGTAATTCTATAGAACAAACAAGTATATTAGTATTTGTTTCTAACAAATTAAATATATAAAGAAGACTAGACTAGAACTTTAGGTATGACAAAAATCTTGTTTTGTAATTAACCAAAGGTGTTTTAGGATTTTGAATCAATAATTGAACTTGAAAGTAAAATCATTGAATTTTTATTTAATTAATTGATTAAGTCGGTTTAAGTTTTATTTGTTAAAAAAAGTTATTTGTGAAAAAAATAAAATAAAATATACGTACATAAGTTAAAATTTTAATATTTAACTAATACGTGTTGACTATTTATTCCTTTAAAAAATAATCAATAATGAATAGAGATATTAACAAATTTTAAATAAATGTAATTATTTAAATACCTATAATCATTTGTGGATAAATGTAGAATATCTACATATTTTTGAATTTTTAAATGCGTTTCTTACTCATAAAAAAAAGTAGTTTAAAAGACTTTTCATTTTTAGTAAAACTATCAACTTTTTGATATGATAGATGTAATCATACGTCTTTTGCACATGTTACAATATTACATAAACCGCTTTATTTTATTGTTTTTTTCTTTAATTTGTTAGTAAGCAGTACAATTATTAAAGACTAAGGTAAACATATTTTTAGTGTAGAATTATCAATATTAAATAACTAAACCCAAAAGTAAGCCTATATTAGGAGGTAAGAAGAGTTAAATTCCATTTGATAGTATAACGACCACAAGGTTTCTCCCAATATTCTTGTTTGTGCTTTGTTCTTATATGTCTAGAAAACCTCGTAGAATTCCTCCCCATTGGAGGACAAGATATATTCACTATTTATTTACATAGCTTCTGAATCACATTAGCTAAGCCTTACACTATGGTTAATATATCTCAAATCATTGTTCTTAATATCAGTTTAGTTTTACTAATTTCGGTCTTACTATCAATACTAACAAACTTAATTCCAAACTGCCCTTAAGCCTTGTCAAAAATCTTCCTTAAGTTAAAGAGAATGGTATTACGTATATGTAATGTTATTAAATATTTATCATCAGATTGTAAATTATACTATAATTGTTTATTTTAAATGATTTGTTTTATTCAAATATATATATTTTGATTTATACAAAAAACATATAATTTTTTATTCAGTTCACATCTAATAACAATGTATTTCATCTCCGGAATTTTTAAATGTGTTTCTTACTCATAAAAAAGGTAGTTTAAAAGACTTTTCATTTTTAGTAAAACTATCAACTTTTTGATATGATAGACGTAATCATACGTCTTTTCCATATGTTACAATATTACATGATCCCCTTTATTTTATTGTTTTTTTCTTTAATTTGTTAGTAAGCAGTAGAATTATTAAAGACTAAGGTGAAGATATTTTTAGTGTAGAATTATCAATATTAAATAACTAAACCCAAATGTAAGCCTATACTAGGAGGAAAAAAGAGTTAATTTCCATTTGATGGTAGCCTATACGATTATAATAACCATATTTCCTTGGACATACGATAAACATAGTTTTATAAGCATATATAGTAAACAACTTAGAACACCGTTCAGCTAATTTATATCCAACCTATAATCCATAAAACCTTAAAACCTATATATCGAAATAATTTCAGAGTTTTTTTAGTGGTCGTTCAATTCCATCAATAAATTTTGTAATTAATTTAAATAAAGTAGGGATTAATTATTTAGGCTAACAGTTTAAAATAATAAATATTAATTGTGCAAATAATTCGATAAGATCTTAGTGACATTTCGAATAAAGAACGTTTACAAATTAAATGACAGATTGATTAAAAAATATGTTTCTCAACATAATCATAAAAATTTCAATCATGGGACGGAACGTTTAAATTAGATGATGTCATATTCAGAAATTAAGCAACTAGTGATTATTTTATTTACATTTTCTGTTTGAGTTAACATTGTGATACTAATACAACAATTTTAATGTTTTCTAAGACATTCTCGTGGGAATAGCTCGATTGTTGATAGCATTGTTTTTATATATTATTATATTTATTAATATTCTTGACTATATTTTATCCATTTTATCTTCTTTTATAAATAATAATTATTAAACCTCTTATTAAGATTTCATTTGAAATATTTATGAAAGAACACATACTTTGAAGGGAGCCAATTTGCGGCTTGAGGAAACATTATAAACCTTTAACCGAATCCTTGATGAATGTGTAACTGGTTTTAGCCACAGAACCTACTATGACTTTAGAGGAATATCTCATGTAGGATACAGCGTTCTAACTTAAGAAATTGAATGTCATACATCCAGTCAGTGAATCCTCATTAGACGTGTTTTACTGTTGAAAGTATTGAAGCTGCTTCATACCCTTCGATTGCTTCAAACAATACCGAAATAAAGTTACTGAGCTCTCTATTAACCTAATCTTTGCTGACAATTTACTGCTGTGAATCAATAGTAAAAGGATATAAAATTTTTATTTTAAAAAAATGAATAACAACAGTGATGAAAGTTATATATAATAAAGTAAACATACAGTCACTGGAAGACAGACTATTTGCGAAACATTTACCTTAAAAATATCGAAGATCTCCAAGATATGCGAACATATGTAAGGATACAGCTTATCAAATTTATAGCTATTAAATATGGTTACATATTTAGTAATCAGTTATATAGTTACATACATTATTTTACAATTGAAATAACAGAACTAAACATAAGAGAAGATAGTTGTACATTTTCTGAATTACTTTATACAAAATTCAAAAAAATTCCATAAATACAAAAACGAACCTCAAATAAAAGTACAATAATTTATTATTTAATATAATTAGAGAAATAAAACAATATTCCTATACCGTATCATATTTGATATAAGTAGCACAATAGAGTTTGTTATACATTTATCGTAATAAGTCAAACCTTAACAGTTTTTGCTTTGTAATATTATTCTAAAACCTATAGAAAATTATAAATTATTCTTCACTGTACTCTTTATGCGTAAATATATTTAGGCCTATATAGGGCTCAGTGCCTGCGCGTTTAATTAAACATAATTGAAATATAAATATAACTGATAAATTTGTAGCTTTTGAAGTATTTCCATACTTTTCTTATTTTTAAATGTGGCCTATAATAAATAATCAAAATCTGGTATATTGATAACAAATAATATATTATCTTGTTCAATAACTGCATTTGATAAATAAATCGACGATTATTTTAACATTAATTATTAACTATGGATTGCATCCTGCAAATAGTTGTCCAAGCTGTGAATTTATTTCTAGTTGGTCGGACGAGCAAAGCTGAGGTTTCCTTTGTGCGACTAGCAATTAAGTTACCAGAAATTACGTTAACAAAATTCCTAATATATTATATTCACTTCTGCTAGGTACACATATATATATATATATATATATATATATATATTCCAGTAAACTTTTCAGCCTTTCCTAACATTACAGTATTATCATTTGATGACGCGTTTCAGAAATAATCTATTTTCAGAAACTAATGGTATGACACGTATTAGGTTTAAACAATGGTGTACCGCGTCTACAAAGGAAAATGTTGTAAATGTTACGAATGACAGGAAAAATGTACTCGAATGTATGTCAACAAAGGTTAATTAAAATTTATTTTAATATGAACAACATTTTTTCAGTAAATTAAATAAGACAATGGCTTAGTCCTATTGTTGAAAATAAGTAGGTATTTTCAATATGATTGTTAAATTATTTGTCGGTACTTCAAAATTCAATACCCTCCGGTTTTTCTGAAAATGGATAAATACAAAAGTAATATCTTAATATAAATGAAACGTTTCATTTACTCCATCACCTACTGCTCCTTATTTTCATGTAATAAGGTCTATAAATTAACACAAACTTTCTTGTGTTAAGCTTTCTAGAAACCAGGTGACAGAGTTGTTCATGTTAAAACAATCCTGCACTAAACGTATTAACAGCGTGTGCATAAGTTATTAACATACTTTGCACTCTAGAAACGTTAAGTTAATGTTTCTACATTAGCGTTTAAAATGGCGGTACAAGACATAATGTCATTCACGGGGTTCTTTCTGACAGGAACTTTCACGAAAGATTTACTAAGAATAAACCTATTCCTAAGTTTCATTTTAGATTTAGAGATTGTAAAATAGTGGTAGTTTTTGCGGTAAAGGAATTGAAAATTCTTCTAATATTAACTATGAAATAAATAGAAAATAGGGATAGTTCACTTCACTTCTGTTTTTTTGTGTGAGAAAATATTTTAAATAATAAAAATATCTAATATATAACTTTCGGAGAATGTATAGAGTTTAGAAATTTATCTTTGTTTTTTCATACTCATTTGAAAGTTATAGGAAAAGATTCGACAATTGTTTGAAGTAATCGTTGCGAGATTTAATAAATACATTGCATACATAGAAAATAGCCTGAAAAATCTCCGACCAATTTAATATTATATATATTTAATTTGGACATGTGACCAATTCTTTATAAATTTGGGGAAATTAAAATCGCTGTGATTATAGTCGACGTTCGTAGTACACAGGTGACATATAGAAGAAATAATAATCTTTTTAAATATATATTTATTTAAAAAAGTGTGAATAAATGTATGAGAATAAACCTTGTGAAATAATTTTGAAAATATTTTCGTAAATATTATTAATAATATTGGCGAATAATAATATTTTTCCGAAATAGAATAGAAATCAACACTTTAAAAAAACAATTTTCTTTATATTTTTCAAACTTATATAAAAATAAGATTAATGTTCACGTTACCAGACCTAAATAAAAATTGTTTCACGTAAATCCTAATACCGCATTGATATTTTCTCTACCTGAATAATTTATTTGTCTAGGTATGAAGTCATATAATAGTTACTTCACTATATTTGCATATCTGTGCCATATAGCTCTTTATCGCTTTCTTGCACCATGTGAGCATATTGTTTTTCAAATTCATCATTTCTAAATGGAATATAATATGTTTTCATATTTATAACTTATAATTTATACACACACACACACACACACACACACATATATATATATATATATATATATATATCTTTGCGTATGTTTGTTTTGTGTATAGATAGTATTCAATGATAATTAGTTATTGTTAA
This sequence comes from Prosapia bicincta, assembly GCA_036971475.1. NCBI lineage: Eukaryota > Metazoa > Arthropoda > Insecta > Hemiptera > Cercopidae > Prosapia > Prosapia bicincta. The sequence continues at coordinate 18,155,430 of JBAIZL010000008.1, forward strand.
AATGTTATGTTTGTATTTAGGTTATAATTTGTCTATTGTTATATTGTTGGTTATTGGCATTGTATTATTTACTGATACGGTTCTATTAATTGTTATTGTATTATTTATGAAATTATTATTTTTGTTATATTTATTTTTATTTTGCTTTTAGTTTCTATACAATATTTTTTTTTTTTATATCAAATGGAATGGGAACAAAACCTGTTTCTCATCAAGAAAAAAAAATAGGATTTCTAAATCATTTGAATAAAATGTATTATTATATATAGGAGAGAATATCATCACAGGCTATACAAATTATAATCTTATTCTTTATATCCTATTTTTTTTTTTAACATTTGTTATTGATATGTAAGTAGTTGCGATGTAAGTAGATTAATTTTTTATGTATAACAAACAAGAATCATTTTATTTTATTGAAAACCTCTCTTGAACCCAAAATTTCTTGGATACATGAAATGTTTCAAGGGATGGTACTACATTCTAAAGTGAAATGAATGCCAAGAGTGAAATAACGAATGCGTGTGTAAAAAGAGAAGGGTTTCTATTTATTCGAGTTACGAGCGTTATACATTCTTCATTTAGTTATAAATCTATGATATATGAGATACAATTTCTTAGGAAATTAACTAGAATGACTAGAATTAGGTAATTATCAAATTTGTTTTTCAAAAGCTCAATTATTTATAATTTTAATAACAAGATTGCATTTATTGGTTTTCTTCTGATAACGCAGAAAGGTGGAAAAGTGGAACCTAATTTGTATAAATACTAATTTACACTTTCTCTAAATTATGAACAATTTTTATTAGATTGTTCGATCTGATTTATTAACAGCTGAATATTAGTATAAGTGAAAGTTTTAAACAACTATAACTATTCTAGGTAATATTTCTGAGTATATATATGTATATATATATATATATATATATATATATATATTAATATATAATATATTATATATAATATGTAATACATATATATATATATATATATATATATATATATATATATATATATATTCATTTTCATTCCTGATGATGTTGGTACTGTTTATCAACGAAAAGCTTTCGATATAAATTAATAAATATTCTTGTTTTTGAATTACCTATGTTGTTTTAAATTATTAAACAAGAAAACGTATTTTATATTTATATATATATATATATATATATATTTCTATATTTTATTATCTATATTATATATATTTATATTTATATAATTAGTTACGACATCTAAATACGTTATAGAAGAAACTAACTTATATAAATTCCTAATGTTTGCTGTAACTTAATTTATATCTATTTATTATATTTTATGGTCGTCAGTGTAAAATAAATTTTTCTTTCTCCATTACAAAGGAAATATTAAGTCATGCACCGATGAGTCGGAAATACTCAAGGAAGTGGCTGTACCTCATTAACCCTAAATGATTCAGTCGGTCGTAATTTCTGTGCCCACCTGACAGACATATATATTTCTATTGGTCAAAATTTAGGAGAAGTTGAAATTTTGAAGTAATAGACACACTTAGTCTACTTTATAACCATTTTTAAAAATGTTGATACACTTTTGAAAATGATGTCCCTGAAATAGTATCTTAAAAAACAGCACTCTTAACCATTTACAAGTCAAACATGGAAAAGTGCATGGGTAGCGGTCTCTTACTTTATTAGATAATTTCGTAGTATATGTGCTAAATTTTCCTATTAGAATTTGAAAGAATATTTCTATTGAGTTTAGTGTGTTTATTGTAGGCTACTTATTATGTAGTGGAAAATAATTATTTTTATATCTAAGAACGTTATATATATATATATATATATATATATATATATATATATATAGAGAGAGAGAGAGAGAGAGAGAGAGAGGGAGAGAGAGAGAGAGTGAGAGAGAGAGATAACGAATGTTATATATATACAGAATCTTTGGATTTTATGAACTTTTTTAAACTACGTTGGTTGGATAAAATTAATAACGGGAATTTAAAGAAATAAATAAAAAGGGCTGGGCAGTTGTATAAATGTGTTTATGTTGTAATATATTCGGCCACATTTGTCTGTCTTTCCTAATATTACAGTATTTTTCTTTGATGGCGCGTTTTGGCATTATTCAATTTTCAAACTATAATAGTCCTACATATGTTTTGAAAATGATGTTATTCCAAATTATTACTTGAAATTTTAGTAAGTGTTAGGAAAGTCAGGAAAAAATGTATTCTAATATATAAGTCAACAAAGGTTAAGTAAAACTGATTTTAATATCAATATTTTTTTCATATAGGCCTAATTAAATAACACAATGGCTACATCCTATTGTTGAAATTATGTAGCCTGATTGTTGTCAATATGATTATTATATTTATTTCCCGTGCTTCAAATTAAGTGCCCGATTTTGTTTATGATAATAATAAACATAACAATGATATGGTAATATCCTACAAATACGTTTCAAGTACTTCATCAGCTACTGCTCCTAATTTTTATGTTATACGAACTGGGAAGTATTAAAACCTTCCCGGTGTTAGGCTTTCTATGTCACACAGTTGTTCATGTTAAAACAATCCTGCACTAAACTCATTGACAGTGTGTGCTTAAGCTATTAACATACTTGACACTCTACAAGCCAACGTAACGTTTATGTTTCTACATTAGCGTACAAACGTCAGTACATGAGAGGATGTCCTTCATGGGTTTCGACAGGAACTTTCAAGAGAGATTATTTCTAAGTTTGATTCTAGATTTAGAGAATATAAAATTGTGGTAAAATACTTCTATAACTGATACAACTGAAGCCTTTGAAGTAGTTCCATATTTTTTATATTTTTTTTTTTGATACAGCCTGTATTAAATAATCAAAGTATAGTATATTTAATACAAATAAAAAATATTTCAACTTTTTCAACAAATGTATTTAGCAATTAAAGGCGACGAATTTTTCAACATAAAGTATTAACTATGCACCGCATCATGCAAATAGTTAGACCAAGTTGTTACTCTGACTCAAGTTGGTCTGACTGCCAAAACTAAGGCTTCCTTTGTACTACTAGCAATTACGTTGCCTGAAACTACGTCAAACAAATTCCTAAAGCACCTTATCTTTACTTCTGTTAGGTATATTTTTACACATTCGAGCACGTTATCTGATTTTTCTTACTTTAAAATATTTTATTTTGATGGCGCGTTTATTAACTAACTCCTTTTCAAAACATAATAGTAATATTTAAGTTTTAAAATGGTGTCATTCCAAAACGCTTAATCAAAGAAACTATTATGTAGGGAAAGGCAGGAAAAAATGTGAACGAATATATACAAGTTATATAAACATTTTATGTGAACATTTCATAATTAAATGCGTGCTAGGAAGATTCCTGCTTACGCAGCTTTAGTATTATATAGGTGTGAGAACAGAGCCCCGGCAGTGTGTAAGTCGCCTCTGTATCGCACAGACGTTTTCCACTCCGATCGAGTGCATATCAATTGTATTGTTTTATTAAGTAAATTTAATGTAACAGTTTTCTAAATTAATTGTTTATTAAATTCAAAGGTTTGTTAAAAATAAAAATCATTTTTTAAAAACCTTTCTTGCTTAATATAAAACGTAACTGGCGCAGTCGGTAGGACATCTCGGGAAAATTAATGAACATAATTTTTTTTCGATTTCAATCGATTAACCGAGATACTGCAAACACGCGATTCGTTACAGAGTGCATATCTGTAACGACATCAAGAAAACGGTAGGACACCTCAAGGAAGTTAACGAATATAACGTCCGTCGGTTTTAACCGTTAATTGAGGAAACTTTAAGTAGAGTGAATATCTACAACCACTTAATAGAGCGAATATCTATTAAGAGCACGAGGGAATATCGTGTAAGTGAAAAGTGAAAAGTGAAAATTGTTCAAATGAGCAAAGTATTTTGGATCAACTTGTAAGTAGATCTTAAGATATAGAATTAAGAAAAAAGTAGAGTAAATACTTTTTAATTTTATATAATTGATTTTTGATTTTATTATTTTAAAGAAAATAATATTTTAAAATGGCAACGCCAACATTAAAGAAAGAATATCTAGACATGATTCCTGAGTATAGTGGAGAGCCCACTATGCTCCACAGATTTGTTTCTATATGTGACAAAGTAGTAAATAAGTTTTATGTAAGCGAAAATCCAGAGGATTTTCAAAATGAATATTTATTTTCTTCTATACTAGCTAAACTAAAAGGCCAAGCATTAGAAATGGTAGTAAACTCAAACTCATATAACTGGTATGAGATTAAAAAAGTATTATTAACCAGCTATTCAGACAAAAGAGATTGTTTTACCTTAAATTTAGAAATGGCTGAGTTAAAACAAGAGCATAACGAATCACCTTTTAAATTTTATGAAAGAATTCAAAAACTATTAAATTTACAAATTTCATTTTTTGTTAATAAAGAGCCACAAAGACAATTGGCCAAAGATGTTTTAATAGAATATGTTCAGAAACTAGCTTTAAGAGTTCTCCTTAGAGGTTTACATGAACCTGTAGGATCGCTAATGCGAACCAAAAATCCAGATTCTCTTAGCGAAGCACTTAATATGCTTACTAACGATTTTCAATTTAAAAATAACAAATTATTTCAAAATGTTAAACAGAACATTCCACCTAGGGCCCCACAATACCCGCCTATTCGCAAACCCCTTCCTAACAAACAAACCTTCCAAAACTATAGGCCCAACTACCAAAATAATCCTAACCAATTTACTAAACCTAACTCATACGTGCAGCAAAATCAACAACCGAGACAGTCTAACAACTACACACCATTAAAAGTTCATCAAAAATTTGAACCAGAACCAATGAGCATTTCCACACGTCAAACAGGGAACACAATTAGACAAAATAGACTTTATCAGATGACAGGGAAACCAATAGAGGAGGAAAATTACGATCAAACTATGAATCGATTGACTGAACAAATGACTAACTCTTATCTGACCGAACAAACAGATTATGAACCGCAAGAGGACCCTGACAGCTACATAGACTTTGATGATTCCCCGCAAGAGGAAAACGCATGCGGATTCACTCAAGAGGACAATCATACCCAAAATCATTTTTTAGGACTAACCACGTTAAAAAGACATTTTCCATAATGCATATAGAAGACGACACAAACGAACTACCTTACATCCACGATCCCAAGACCAATTTAAAGATGCTGATTGAAACTGGAAGCACGAGATCATTTATTAAAAAATCAATAGCTTTCCAATTTTTCAAAAACACTCTAAAACAAGAACCATTTGAAGTGAGTACAGCTCATGGAGTATCAAAGGAAAAATACAGTTGTACGCTACCCCTTTTAGGAAAAGAAACAACCAAATTCTATTTATTTGATTTCCATAAAGATTTTGACTTACTCCTTGGATTAGATAACATAAAAGAATTAAAAATTAATTTAAATTTTGTGAATGATAAATTAATATTTCGCAATAAGCAAATGCCGATCAAATATTTTAACACAGAAGAACAAAATAATAATAATAACAATAATAATAATAATATAAGCGAATGTCAGGAACAGAAAGCAAAAAAGGGAACAAGTTATGTTATACAAGCCCGCGCTAGCCAAACGATTAAATTTAGAATACAAAATATTCAAGATGGAGAAGGACTCTTACCATACAAAAACTTAAATGGATTAGAAATTCCGCAGTGTATAGTCTCAGTACACAAGGGAGAAGCCTACTGCCCTATAATAAACAACGCAGAAGTAAATGTAGAATTAACAGTAAATGAACCATTAGAATTAAAATCTTTAGAAGAATACAATATCCTTAGACCTGATGCAATGCAAATGAACGCTAATTTCAATTTATTAGATTATAAACAAAAAAATTCGAGAAGAAAAAATTTAGATTTATCAAAATTTAGAATGGAACATATGAACTCGGAAGAAAAATCCGCTATAACAAGTTTAATAAAAGATTATGCAGATTTATTCCATATTGAGGGAAACGATTTAACTTTTACCAACCAAATAAAACATGTTATTAGGACTACTGATGAAATTCCCGTATACTCCAGAAATTATAGATATCCAGAGATTTACAAGAACGAAATTAATAAACAAACTGAGGACATGCTTGAACAAGGAATTATTAGACCTTCAAATTCTCCATGGAACTCTCCTGTCTGGATTGTACCCAAAAAACAAGACGCTTCTGGCAAAAGAAAATTTCGATTAGTAATAGATTTTAGAGGATTAAACAAGAAAACAATTGACGATAAATTTCCCTTGCCAAACATTACCGACATATTAGATAAATTAGGACGATCTCAGTATTTTACAACTTTAGATTTAGCCTCAGGATTTCACCAAGTAGAAATGGATAAAAATAGCATAGAAAAAACAGCGTTTTCAACAGAAACGGGACACTATGAATTTTTAAGAATGCCTTTTGGACTAAAGAATAGCCCCCCTACATTTCAAAGAATTATGAATAACATTCTGAGAGGAATCCAAAATGAAACATGTTTAGTTTATTTAGACGATATTATAATTTACTCCACTAGCCTCCAAGAACATATACAAAGACTTAAAGAAGTATTCGACAGATTACGCAAAGCCAACTTTAAAGTACAGCTGGATAAAACAGAATTTTTAAGAAAAGAAGTAGCGTATCTAGGGCATGTTGTTACACCGGAAGGCGTAAAACCTAACCCAGCAAAGATTTTGGCAATCAAAAACTATCCAATACCCAAAACCACCAAACAAATTAAAGGATTTTTAGGACTAATAGGCTATTATCGAAAATTTATTAAAAACTTCGCCAAGATAACAAAACCCTTTACTAACTGTTTAAAGAAAAATGCAAAAATAAACATAGAAAATCCAGACATCATAGAATGTTTTGAAACATGTAAAAATATACTGACTAATGAGCCCCTTCTACAATACCCAGATTTTGAAAAGGAGTTTACTCTAACAACAGACGCTAGTAATTTTGCACTAGGAGCAATTTTAAGCCAGGACAATAATGGGAAGGACCTTCCTATAGCGTATGCCAGCAGAACTTTAAATGACAGCGAAACTAATTACTCCGCGATTGAAAAGGAATTACTAGCAATCGTATGGGCCACTAAACACTTTAGGCCTTATTTATTTGGAAGAAAATTTAAAATTTATACAGACCATAAACCTTTACAATGGTTATTTTCAGTTAAAGAACCAAATTCCAAGCTTTTAAGATGGAGATTAAAATTAGAGGAATATGATTATGACATAAGATACAAAAAAGGCAAATTAAACCAAAACGCCGATGCCTTATCTAGAATACAATTGAACATTACTAATAAAAGGTCAACAAACACCCAACACACTGTAGAACCAGACCTTGATTTATCTCCAGCTGGATTAATCCAACGTTTCTTCCCGGAATTAAATGAAGATAACGAGTCTATGGTCGTACAACTCGACGCAACAGATAATGCCAACTTAGAGTACGATCAAGAAAGTGACAGTCAAACCGTGCATTCCAACTTCGAAGGGAACACCCAAATTGAAATACCAATTTCCGACGAACCTGTAAACTGTGGGAGAAATCAAATATTTTTGTCATTAGTAAAATACGAACCAAAGAAAGTAAAAATTATAAAACTATTCGGAACTTCAAAAATTCGTTTAATGGTCGAAATATCAGAAAATAACTTTAAAGAAGACATAGTTAACTTCGTAAAATCATATTTGGTACCCAAAATAAAATATAATCTATATTTTGAAGACGATTTTTACGAGAAATTTGCATCATGCGTAGCCAAAAATTTCAAAACAAACTGAACTAAATTTGGTTAAGTGTAATAACAAACTCTTAGACCTAACTTCGGAAGAAGATACCTTAGAAACGATAAGTAATTATCATGTCAGCAAAACCAATCACCGAGGGATACAAGAAACATACGAACAAATTAAGCGAAGATATTATTGGCCTAATTTAAAATCACTAATCCAAAATTTCATAAATCAGTGTGACATATGTCAAAGAACCAAATATGACAGAATGCCCTTACAATTAGAGATGAACTTGACGCCTACAGCTTCAAGGCCTTTCCAGATAATTCACATCGACACTATCTCTTTAGAAAAGAATGCGTTTATCAGCATTGTCGACAGTTTCACAAAGTATGCTCAAGCTTATCGCTTGGGAAGCTCTCAAGCTACAGAGATTGCAGACAAGCTATTAGATTACTTTGCGCAGTTCTGCTTACCAACAGTTATTATCTCAGACAATGGAACGGAGTTTAATAACAGGATTGTGAAGGAGATATTAGACCTGCATAAAATCAAAATCCATTTTATCAGTACACAAAACCCCCAATCAAACGGATTATGTGAAAGATTTCATTCCACCTTAATAGAACACATAAGGCTGTTAAATAATCAAATCGAATTTAAAAAAGACAGTATAATTAAGAAAGTAAAATATGCTATAATTGCCTATAACAATAGCATTCATTCTGTCACAAAATTAACGCCGTGCGAAGTCTTATTTGGACACATAAATTCAAACTCTTTATTAGATATAGATTTAGAAAAACAAATTGTAAATGACTACGTTTTAAACCATAAGGAAAAAACAAAAATACTTTACGAAAACATTAGGGATAGCAATCAAAGAATTAAAGAAAAAGTTTTAGAAAAAAGGAATGTAAACAAAGAACCACTTCCAGAAATACCATCTGAAGTTTATATAAAGTCAGTTCAGAAGCAAAGCAAAACGAAAAACAGATACAGCAAGGAAGAGATAGCTTCAATAAACAAGGAAAGAAAAACTGGTAAAATAAAGCCTAGACATCATAACACAAAAGACAAGATACATTTGTCGAAAATTAAAAGGCCTAAGAAGATAAAAAATGTAATTAATGCTCAAAATAATTTTCCAGGTCCCTCCTGTTCGTCATTGGCACAGCCACCGACTCAGCAGAGATCAGAGAAGTCAACAACAACCTCGGAATAATCCCAATAGACCTTGGGCCGGCCAAATTAGAATCTTCCTACCATACCTTTGTCCACTATTTTGATGTAAGAAACTTAGTAGCTCATCTAAATAACATTGATGCTTATTATTATGACGTATTGCAAAATTTTGAAACTAGTTGCTACAATTGTAACGGTAGCTTATTAAACAATGAATATGTAACCGATAACAGTAATAGAATAAGAGATATTGTTAATTATTTTAAATATGTTAATCACAGTAAAAATGTAATAGAAGAAAAATTAGAAATTATACTCTTAAGAGAGAATGGTAACAAAAGAACAAAAAGAGGTCTTATAGATGGACTAGGGTCCGTTATCAAATCTTTAACAGGCAATTTAGATGCATATGATGGTAAGAAATATGACAAAATAATTAAAGATATTGAAAATGAGCAAATTAAGATTAATTATCAAATTGAATCTCAATACTCCTTTAGTAATAATATTATGAAGGAATTAAATAAAACTTTTATTGTAATTGATGAAAATTTTGTAGAATTAAAAAATAAGTTAAGTATTGTGAATCGTAATGTAAATGACTTTGTTGAACTAGAAAAATTTAGAAGTATTCTAAACCAATTGAACATTTTATATGACATGATGTTACAGGTAATCACAGATTTAGAAAATTCTCTTACATTTTGTAAACTAGGTGTTGTACACCCTAGTGTTATTTCAACCCAAGAATTATATGAAGAATTAAACAAAATTTATAAATATTATAATGAGAGGTTACCTTTAGAACCTAAAATGGAAAATATGTGGGAATTAGAGAACCTAATTAAAGTTAATTGTAAACTAAATTCTGAAAGGATTGTTTATTTTATAAATTTACCCATTGTAGAAAAAACTCAATTTAAATTGTATAAATTACACTCTATACCCACAAAATATGAAACAGATTATGTAACAATTATACCAAAAGTAAGGTACATATTAGTGTCTAACTCTGTAATATTAGGTTTAAACAATGAATGTAACTATAAAACCGATTCCATATACTTTTGCTCATTCGACATTCTAACACACCATAAATTAGACTGTGAAGTGTCCATTATCAGGAACAACGATGCCAGCAACTGTGAATATACTGCATTGGAAGTTACAGACAACATAATTAACTGGATCCCAGAAATCAACCTTTACCTAGCGACCTTCCCCAACAAGCAGACTCTGGAAATTACCAATCGCAAGGCAACTACCACCGTCACCCTTCAAGGCATATATTTGATAAAAACTAATAATGATTCAATCTTTTTCAACAACATGAAACTGAGCCATACATCAACAACTTCGGGAGGCCATCCTATTTTCATGGACACGTCCAAACTACAATTTTCAATGAGTAAAATGCCAGAATTCTCAGTAAACGTTAAACGCCTAGAGTTGGACAAAATAAACACAGAAATCATCTCAAGAATTGACCCAACTATGGAAATAACCCACCACATCAGTATCTGGACTATTGCCCTTTACGGAGGCGTATTCAGCAGCCTTATATACTTCGCCCTCATCAGGAAGAAGAAGAAGACTTCAACCAACGCCGAAACTTCGCCAACCCCCGAAGTTCTCTTTAGGGATGGAGGAGTTATATAAACATTTTATGTGAACATTTCATAATTAAATGCGTGCTAGGAAGATTCCTGCTTACGCAGCTTTAGTATTATATAGGTGTGAGAACAGAGCCCCGGCAGTGTGTAAGTCGCCTCTGTATCGCACAGACGTTTTCCACTCCGATTGAGTGCATATCAATTGTATTGTTTTATTAAGTAAATTTAATGTAACAGTTTTCTAAATTAATTGTTTATTAAATTCAAAGGTTTGTTAAAAATAAAAATCATTTTTTAAAAACCTTTCTTGCTTAATATAAAACGTAACTTACATCAACAAGAGTTAATTGGAATAAATAAATATTAACTACAATTTCTCAGACAATTAAATAAGACAAAGCCTAATCCTTTTATTGAAATAAAGCAGTTATTGTCCATATGACTAATACCAGCCTATTTTTAGGCTTCCGAGTATCCAGGTGACAGAGTGGTGCATGTTCAAACAATCCTTCATTAAACTCATTAACAGCGTGTGGTTAATTTATGAGCTTACTTTACACTCAAGAAAAAACTTGAAGTTTATGTTGCTACATTAGCGGTTCAAACGGCGGGACATGACAGGATGACTTTCACGGGGTTCGACAGGAATTTTCACGAGAGATTATATCTAAGTTTGATTCCAGATTTAAAAATTATAAAATTGTGGTACTTTTGCAGTATAAAAGTTAAAAGATCATATAATAATTAATCTACGATAGAGATAAAACCTAAAGCCTAATTATTACTTAAAACTCTAAATTCTGTGTTTACATCGGTGTGTTTAATTCTTTTATTGATTTTCATTTCGCCATAAGTTTAACAATATATCAAATCTTATTTTATGACAATGAAAAATATATTATGTTTGCACGTTCCTTATATTTTTTTAATGATTTTTATAATTTATAAATATTTTATATTTTTACGTATATTTTATTTGCACAATGTTTTTAAGCCAACTAGCCAAGATTTAAAAAAGTCAACTTTGATGACATTGACGGCAAATGCACATAATTAAATATGCTTGATAGTTAGCATATAGAAAATGCTTATTAGTTAGTATAGAGAATGATTAGTATTGCTACTTCATTAGTTTACAACGAATAGAGTCATAGTAACACATCAATAAATCCTACTGTTGTTTATTTCAATGGGAGAGTGATGGGAGACGTACGATCACTTACACTAACGACCTAAGTATACAGTATAATGTTGTAACGTGTGTGTGTTTGTGTCACTTTTCCACGTGAACATGAAATGGTGAAATCATTATAACCGGGGTGTCACAAAAGTGAAAATATTTTAAAATATCTTAGGATAGTTGAAACGTGACGTAATATTTAATACATGAAATACAATAAATATAGTTATATTCATATTACTAGTTTTTTAAACAGATAAATGTTACTAAATTGTCTAAAAAATATCCTTGTTTCTTTATCAAGCTGTTTTATTTATTTTGAGAGGTGGGAATAAGTTTACCTGTTCATAGGGCTCCCTTCCTAGTTTACCTTGCCGACTGACAAATAAACAAGGTTTACACGAGAACATACTTATACTGAAAAAAAAAAGATTTTATTAATGTTTAGCTCTGCTCTTCGAACTGAATTTTACCTTTCTCTCCTTGACCAAAACTCTTACAGCTATTGGCATACATAATAATTAACGAAAATCGAACAGATAAAGGAGGGAGCCAGAAAGAAAAGATTATATCATTGATGACTGAAATATTATAAAAGAAATGTGTTCACTATCTGTAAAGTACGTAATCTAAATACCACTTTACTAATGTACATAAGCTACAAACGTTTGTTTTTATTATAAGGTACTTAATTTTAGGTATACAGTACAACACAAAAGGCTTTCATGTTATTATTTATGTTTTTCTTAACTTTGAAGAATTGATTAAAAATTTTAGTAAATATATATATATATATATATATATATATATATATATATATATATATATATATATATATATATATAAATGGACTACGTAAAGTTCTTTGGATGAACTGATTGCATCTAAAAAACAATAATTATTTTCAAGAAGTCATAAGAGCACTTTCAAATTCCTTCTCACGGTTAAAAAAGCCAGAATTACATTTTACTTACACAGAGGTAAATAAATTTCAAACCTCAATTCATTTTGTGTAACAATTTACCGATCAATAAATATTATATAAAATTCATATTACAAATAATTTATTAAAATATTCTCGTTGAGTATTTATTGTTTAATCAGGTAACGTACGGGAAAACAAGTTCCTTTAAAATTTTACTAATAATTGAGAATACTGTTTATAAATACTTGGGATATTTTTAGAAATATTGTTGGATTTTGAATGCATTTTATTAGGAATACTATTTGAAAACAAAATTTGAAAGAAACAAAACACCTTATTGTGCAATTTATGGTTTTCAATAAATAGAGAATAATAAAATACATATGTTTTCTTCATTTCATCGCGTACTTTTAACACTAAGTTGGTAATTTCAAGTTATTTATTTATCTACATTACTATTAGTTACTTTATCTATATACGTTCATGATGAAACCGTCCTCTTCAAATTCCTAATTTTTGCCTATAACAAGAGTTTATTTGTATATTCCTGAATATAACGTTTATGTCTCCTTTTACTGCATACGATTTTTAAAGTCTTGCTCCGGTGAATCGGAGATACTCAAGGAAGTAGCTTTACCTCATTAACCCTAAACGCATCAGTCAGTAGTAATTTTTGTCCCCAACTCACCGATCAATTTTTTTCTTGTGACCAAAATGTAGGAAAAGCTAAAAATTTTAAGAAATAGAAACACATGGTCTACTTTATAACCATTTTGAAAATGTTGATGCACTTTTGAAAATAATATCTGTAAAACAATATCTTACAATAAACCACTCAAAAATACTTACAATATTTTATTTTAAGACATATTTATATATATATATATATATATATATATATATATATATATATATATATATATATATATATATATATATATATATATATATATATTTATATATATATTGTAAAATATTTCCCAAATGCAACTATATTTAAACAGAAAAACAGCAATCTAATAATATTCATTATATTGATCCAAGTGCTATAAAATTATATCGACCTAACCCTTTATAGATGTAAAATAAATTTGATTCTCTATACAAGTTGTTTTTGAAAGATAAACATTTCTTAATATCACAAAGGTTTACTATGATGGGAAAAAATATATATTAATTAAAAAATGAATTGCATTTTTATTTTTTGAATTAATTATTTGAATTAACATGTTTTCCGTTTAAGGCACATTTTTATAATCAATTAAAAACAATAAAATATTTTCCCTAGGCCACATTAAAAGTGGCATCATTTATCTATGAATTAATTTTAAATTGTCTCCGATAGTTATACAATCCTTACTAACATAGAACTAACTCGCTTACTATTAGAATATCTAGACAACTTAAATGGGCGGTTAGTACGTCTGTGCGGATGTAGTGAAAATTACTATTTAGTTTTTTTCGAAACATTGTATGACTAAGTGTCTTTGAATAAATAATTTATGTAAAATTTTAATTACATTTAAACTCATCTATTTACATTTATGTTCGTTTGAGCATATTTATACCTAAAATAAAACGAGGGTTTCGACAAAGACAGAATAAAACTATTTAGATCGAAACAAACACAGCAAAATGCAATAAATACGCAGAATAAAAAGAGAACTCTACTCATGGCTTGAGTGCACAAAGATTGAAAGAATTGTAATATACACAGATAGTATGATTACAAGCTAAGATAATTTTGTAAAAGTCCCATATGTAGACATGAGTAGTATGTAGTGACTCTGAGTAAAAAACATTACTTCCTGATTTCGTAGATGTCTCTGACAATTTACTAAAAGTAAGACCACTTGTAGTATTTAATTACGTTTAGAGAACGTTTAATTACGTTTAGAGAACGTTTAATTACGTTTAGAGAACGTTTAATTACGTTTAGAGAACGTTTAATTACGTTTAGAGAACGTTTAATTACGTTTATAGAACGTTTATTACGTTTAGAAAACGTTTAATTACGTTTAGAGAACGTTTAATAACGTTTAGAGAACGTTTAATTACGTTTAGAGAACGTTTAATTACGTTTAGAGAACCTTTAATTACGTTTAGAGAACGTTTAATTACGTTTAGAGAACGTTTAATTACGTTTAGAGAACGTTTAATTACGTCATGTTGTTACGTAGAGAGTTGATTGTGAACGTTTATGCTATTGCTTTCATATAACTTGCGTATTGTTCATATTTTTTAATAAATAAATTAAAATGATGTAAACAATAAATACACCAACATTATGTACCGTTAAAATAAAATATACGTAGAAATAACGGAATGAAAACGTATAAAATAGCAAATTAGGATAATTTTGTAAGATTTAAAATTGTACTCATATATATATTATCTTTCCAAGAAAAAAAATTACACTGTCACTAAAATGATAAACATGAGGTGTTTATCATTGTAATAGCAAGAGCTTTTAGTTAATTCCAAAAGGTAATGGAATATCAAACTGTTAAAAAACCTTTAGTCGAAGCTATGGTGTTTTCTTCACAAGATCTTCAGAATAAATGTTTACTGTAAAGGTATTCATATACAATGCTGTTTTTGTTAGTTATTATTGTCAAGAGGTAGTAGTCATGTTCTCTTATATGTCATTAGAGAGGTATCTCCATAAAACTACGTAAAAATATAAAACTTATTTTCCAATATAGAATAAATGTAATAATATTTTCAAAAGTATGTTTTAAAAATCATAATTCAAAATATTCTCAACCTATTTCAGGTATATTTAAAGATCAATACACTAGTTTAGCCAAACATCACAAATATTTTGGATAATTGAAACAATATTACTACGTAAGCTATTTAAGAAAGGTTTTAACCACACTATATAATTGTTAAATTCCATTGTCTCTTGCAATAGTTTTCCCCGAAGAATGTAGTCAATCATAATGGCATGACCTCTTTGCAATGTTTTTCTGTATTGATTCCGTTCAACAAACCTCTTAAATTTGTATAAAAATGAGACTCTTGGGAAATTACACTTCCGGAAGAGACAAATACAACCAGATGGATTGTCTTGACTTTGTTGTAGTTTTGTGAACGAGTTTATTCCTTCGACCTGATACAATGTATATTGTGTTATGTAAGTAGGTCATGACCCATGAACCTTGCCCAACCTTTATAAGATTTGACGAAATATTTGCTGAGATTTTCTATTAAATGTGCAAATGTAATGTGAAAAGTTGGTACTTATCTTAGCAGTCATACTTCTTTTATAGGTATAACTCTATCTTAGTTGACTTAGATACAAGAACACAAGTTATTTACATTCATAGACACACACAACACACAACACACAAAACTACACTTATTATATATATATATATATATATATATATATATATATATATATATATATATATATATATATATATATATATATATATATATTCTTGAAATTTTACGTTACCCATTGTTTTTCCGTTACACTGACTTTATGAAGTTAATATATTGCTATTGTAAGTAATTTTATCCACCATTAAGTGCAATGATTTTACATTGAGTGGTGAGGCGCCTTTCGGTCACTTGACCATTGTCGAATCACTCATTTTTTTATGGTAGGGAGATTTAATGTTTTGTTTAATTATGAGTGATTCGACAATGGTCAAGTGACCGAAAGGCGCCTCATCACTCAAGGTAAAATCATTGCACTTAATGGTGGATAAATTTACTTACAATAGTAATATATTAACTTCATAAAGTCAGTGCAACGGAAAAACAATGGATAACGTAAAATATCAAGAATTTAACACCTTCCAAGGTAAACAACTATACCGTAAATATCTTAACCTCAAAATCAAACTCCAGAATTGCAACAACAAAATACATTTTAATATAAAATGCTTAACACTTAATATAACACCAAAATACGCTAAATTACACTTAAAAAATAAACAAAACACTAATATCAATGAAGCAACAAAAATAGCCGAATTACACAATTAAACAAAACATTAAATCTGAATACCATACAAAAAAAGTTATTCGACAATGGTCAAGTGACCGAAAGGCGCCTCGTCACTCAAGGTATACTAATTAAATTAAATGGTGGATAAAACTACTTACAATAGTAATATATTAACTTCATATATATATATATATATATATATATATATATATATATATATATATATAGTGTATGGGTGTGAGTGTGTGTATGTGTGTGTGTGTGTGTGTTTGTGTGTCTGTGTGTGTGTGTTTGTGTGAGCATGGGTGTGTGTGTGTTTGTGCGTGGGTGTGTGTGTATATGTGTGTGTGTGTGTGAGTGTGTGTGTGTGTGTGTGTGTGTGTGTGTGTGTGTGTGTGTGTGTGTGAGTGTGTGTGTGTGTGTGTGTGTGTGTGTGTTTGCGCGCGCGCGCGTTGTAACGGGCCTAAATTGTGAATTTAAGCGTTACAATGGGAATTTTTAATTTTAAAAAATTTAAATTTTAATAGTTAATAATATAAAACTTTGCACGTAGTTTAGTGCACGGGTTTATCCCTTCGACCTAGTACAATGTATATTGTGTTATGTAAGTAGGTCGTGGCTCAACCCAAGTGAACCTTGCCCAACCTTTATAAGATGCGGCAAAAAGTGCTGTGACTTTCTATTAAATGTGCAAATGTAATGGGAAAAGTTGTTTCCTATCATTGGAGTCATACTTTTTTTTATCTGTGACACTCACTTTCATTTGATTTAGGTAAAATAAAATAATTATTTACACTTATAGACACGCACTACACACCCCAAAAAGACAAACCAAAACACACATACACACACACACACACACACATGAACATACACTCACGTGTTCTCAAGCACACACATAGACGCCAGAAGGTTTATTATATTTAGTGTAACAAGGAACTTATTTACACATTTATACCAAGTACATTTACGGATTCGTGTGTGTGCAGACAGAGGAAATATTAAGAAAGCGTTCCTCACGACATAATTTTATTCATCGTACAAACTAAAGAAATCAGAGTTCGTATTGCTTTTGATTTACACTGTATCATCAGTCGTGAAGGCTTTGGTATTTCTCCAATTTGGAAACACATTTCCGTGTATAGTTCCCGCAATGGTAAAACAAACAGCAAATATCTTTCCCAGGCTTGCACTGAAATCAAAACGAATAGCCTATTATATCTAATTATTCTTATTCAGTTATTGAATATCATAAACATTATATATGTCTGTTAATATGTAGCTTTACCTATACAATAATGCAAAGTGTATTACACAAACATAAGTTGGCTACTCAAAAAGAAATACGTAACAACTGCGTAATATTCCGTTAGAGATGACGTATAAGATATTGACGGCTAACAAGTCCCTTGCTCATACTTCTGAGTAGATGTTTTTCGTGTTCGCCCCACTCATATGCGCATTTCAATACCGTGTCTGAAGATGAATCCGTAAATACTGGTATCAGCTGATGAATGGGACTCTCATGTTACGTTTACGTCACAATGGAGATCTGCCAGTGCTTCTATGTGTGTATCCTCCCTGGACGCAAAGATAATGAAGGTAAAGAAATATTAAATAAAAACAACCTCTTACCACAAATTCATAAATGTTTATTTTAACCTAATGTACATTTCGATTACAAAGTAATCATCTTCAGAGATATTTTAGAAATGACAGGAGTCATGTATAAAATACCTCTGAAGATGATTACTTTGTAATCGTAATGTACATTAGCTTAAAATAAAATTTGTTGAATTTGTGGTAAGAGGTTGCTTTTTATTTATTACGAGTTTAAACATTAACGTAACAGTTGCCTCAAGAGTTTAACGTAAAGAAAGAGATAGTAAAACACGATAAACGCAAATACTTTTGGCATATCAGAAGAGGAATACGGTATCAAATGCTGTACCTTAGTGTCCAATACCATTAGCAAGATTAGGTACTCCTGAATAAAGAATTTTGTTGTTAATTGTTTATTAGTTGCACCATCGATTTTTTCTTTGGATGTATCGAAATGGTCAGTGATTGCCCAAATTAAAAGGATAGGATTACCCTTTGACTATAAAATAAAGTCGAAGAATGTGGCACAAGGTTCAAACATACAGATTCCCGTCACTGAATGGAGATGCCTACAGTGAGCATAGGGTTTCTCCCACATATCACGGAAAGAGGTGCAAACTGGAAACATTGAGTGGAAATTCATTCTTCTTAGGACTCAGCTATTTCCACAAAGTACGAATAGTAATACGGAGGTTATGGCACACATTGTAGTATCTCTCCAACCGTGTAGTGTTCTAGAACATTGCCTAGGTCCTGCGACAAGTACGGTGGCTGGAGTTGCGGTGCTGAATAGCAAACAAATTAAATCTTGCGGATTTTAAGAGGACTCTATTTTCGTACATATTTGTAATTCATACGCTTATGTAATTTAAAAAAGTACTACAACTTCCGACTATTCTAAATTTTTAATATCAAATACAAACCATTTTAATAAAAAAAATACTATGTATTTGAATTTCGAAATTTAACATTTGAAACGTATATAAGTTATTTATAAATTTATTTAAAAATACTCTAATTTGTGTATTTTAATTTTTTTTTCTATACTCATCTTTATATACAACAAAGTTTTATTATTTTTAATTTATATTTTATCAGAAGATAACACAAAGACTAATGTATCTTTTATCACTAGATATAAATATTTTCTGGAGATAATAAAGTAGTTCTAAAGTACTTTTTAAGTACTATTAGTAAATCTATGAGTAAAAGTCAAGTACACTTGCCCCCTACAAGAAAGAAGGTTGTACTTACTCTCCTCCCTTCAGGAATGCATGGGTAATCAGCTCCTTCGTTAGACCTGATCAAAATATACATAGCCATAAAAAGAAAGAGAAGAACGAATTTCGTCATGTTTTACACACGTTGTATCTGCGGATCTACTCAGTTTGCTATTAACAGTTGGAAAATAATTTTATCTTTGGTTGCGTCTAATTAAATTTTATTTAATGTAGTGTAACCAATCAAGGATGACCATGCAATTATGTAAATCATACCACAAAGCAATTTGTGTAGGCGAAGAACAATGGCCTAAGCATATAAAATAAAAACTTAATCTAAATGAAGCGTGACGCATCCGTCCGATTCTCGGCCTTCAACGCTTCATGAGGCTATGTACAAGTAACATAATTTAATGTTTAAAAATTTTAGAAATATCAGTCAGTATATCGTAATAACTGTGTATAAAAAATTTGCAATATAGATGCTTTCTTTTATTTACTTAAGCTTCACCCCTCATACATAGGAAGCCCCCCTATAACGGATCTGATTACTGGGACATTACACACTACATTCTAAACACGTCATCATTTCAAAGATTCAAATATAAATATTTTTTGAGTAATATGAAGCAGTTTGCAAGTACAATATATTTCAATTGTCGATTTTATAACTGATTCTACTATAATATTAATTACACACAACCGATAGCCCGTCGAGTTCAGAAACACTTCTTGTCATTCGAACATTCACCGATATCTTATGTCCCTTGTCAAAATTAAAACTAACAACAACAAAATGGTAAGCAATAACGCAAATACCCAAAGTAAATTAAGTACGCCTACTTGTTTAGGTTCATTACACCCATACAAATTATGTATGCGTACATTTTTAGGTGAATTACCACCATACAAATAATGTACGTCTACCATACAATATTGTTGTTTGTTGCACTTCAACCATACAAATTCAACCATATAAGCGTACCCGTTTAGGTCCTTTGCTACCATGCACATTATGTAGAATGCTGGAGTATTGCTTCTGTGTGTTACATTTTCCGTATGATTTCAATTAACTTGCGCCCCATTCAAGATACTACATTTATAACTTCACTTCGTTTTACCCAGACTTAAATGCAAACCTATTTACACAACAAAAATTTACATTACATGATATTAAGGCTATACATTGGACAATTTACCCAGTCTATCTTTATTTATACCTAACCTTGTGCGATTTATGTTTAACTACGACCAAGATGAAGTAATTTTTTAAAATTATTATTAAAATGTTTGTTGTTATATAATTTTAACAAGATTTAGAAGGTTTTAAACTTTTAAGTAGTAATATTGTAGTTAAGTACCAGTTTGTGTATTTTATTTCTACCAAAAACTTTAAAGGCGAATTGGATATGTGGAACTTTCAGTTAGGTTGACAAACGTGATGCAGTGGAGGAGCGGGAGAGACTGTAGCCGTAATGAGGCTAACTGTATTACTTGATTGTAGACCAAGGTTTAGTAAAGTTTTAGTTTCGGCTTACTATTGCTTGCTATAAATCTTTACCTCTTCCACTTTAGCCCTTTTCTACTCGTATCGTAGAGCTACTAAGAGTGTCGATTTCCTTATTCTGTGAATTTCCGTTCCATCGATTTCACATCCGGCAGCTGTTTGTATTAAAATAATTCTCGGCGTTTTTTATGCCAATCCTTTTCTGTGTGACGATTTCACTTGCAATTATGTTTCCATAATGTCCCGTACTGACCTATTTTCTGCTCTTTCCTCTAACAGATGACTCTTACAATGAGAAGTTAATGATTCAGACAGGTCTCGTTACCGCAGACCAAACTAAAATGGTAAAGTTTGGTGTATTGAAGTTGTGGTCAGAAGGCGCTTCTTTAAGCTGGGGTCAAGAAACTGTTTTCAAACGGGGATGGACTAATGAATCAACTGCTTTGGAACTGATCAACCTAATCTTTGTAGTTAACACAAGTGTAGTCATTTAGATAAACAATCTAATTATATATAATACTTTGGTTTGGTAATTCAAAACCATATATATATATATGGAATTTTGTAAAGTTATTTCATTAGATAATTATTTTTCTGAAGATGCTGATACTATTTTATCGGCGAAAAGCTTTGAATAAATATATTCATTAAAAGTATTCTTGTTTTTGAAATATTTTAAATTTATTATTTTATATATATATATATATATATATATATATATATATATATATATATATATATATAGAGAGAGAGAGAGAGAGAGAGAGAGAGAGAGAGAGAGAGAGAGAGAGAGGAAGAGAGAGATTGGGAGAGAGAGAGAATTAATTTACTGTATTTAGACAAGTTTTTTAGAAACGAAATACAAGTTTTACAGACAATTTTATATAGAGGTTTTGAATGACTTTTTCCCTTGTTAAGATATATTTCATATTAGTTGGGTTTTATATAAACGAAATATATTTGTAAAGAAAAAAAATGTTTACTTTTAAATAACAATAGCCTAATCTATTAGATGTGCAGTAAAAACCTCTCCATGACATAAGTGTTAATTGATTAGTTTTGTGTTTAATTGATTACCTCCATAATAATGGAACTAATGATAACTCACCGTGAGAAACTAATTATTAGTTTGCGTATTAAAATACCTGTAATTAATTTCTTTTAATTACAAGGTTCGAAATGGAATAGAATAATAAAAGCAAAGAAAAGAAAATTATTCACAGTTACTAAACTATAGAGTTTAATTTTACTCAATCTTGTGACCTCCATGATTCAGAGGCACGTTGGTTTAATTTATGTTAACAAACGTTCAATATGCTAAAATGTTTTTAAATTTAAATGTTCTTAGTAATTATATATTTATTGATCTATTAAACAAGAAACTCATTGACAGCCATATAACCTTCACATTATGTACCTGATACTTTTCAACGTATATGTTTAATATGTTCTATAACCTTCCATTCATCCCTCTGCAACTTTACAAGTCCTCCATCTTTTCAGGTGGACTCCTAGATTTTTAATTCTTCTAAACATTACAGAATGACTGTTTTCCATCTACTAATTTATTACATGCATTTATTTTATTTAAATGTTTTACATTTTCCCTAATAATTATTTGACTTCTATATAATACAATACTATCATTGAATCAATTATAAGAAATATCAAACACATAATTATTACTTATGAAAGTAACAACACAGCTACACCATACGTTGGTTTAATATTTGTTACGCTGAGGAAAGGCTATTATTTAAAATGTATCTTATTAATACTTTATCCATTAAAACTACACAAGAAACCACTAACGAACTAAAGTATACTCTAAACCAACGTAGAAACAAATTAAGCCCTTTTCTACTTTAACTTAATTATTTCCGCACGAAAGCTGTATTACACAATTTAAAGCATCTGCATGGCTCACTTTATGCTCTGTCAAATTGATAGAGTAAAATTAACTCTGAAGAACAAGATGTCGCATTTGTAGCCGTCACTGTACAAAACAGAGTAACTATCACAAACTCTCTCTACCAGTTTAAAATTAGGAATAAATTTATTAAGACTTAAGTTAGGTTAAAATGATTGGGTTTTGTCCCTTTGAATAGTGACGTCATATATTCGGTAACTTCATAACACATTTTGCAATAATTATAACCTTAAATAAAGGCACATCATGCAACATCCAATCCTCATTTGTGGCATCAAATATGATGATGTTCCTGGACTAAAACATTACAACTAGACAGCGACGGTTTCCAGTTACTGCGGTTTTAATTATTTTTTAAAAAGTAAATTAAAGACGAATACATTATTAGACAGTTCTTATTAACATTAGTTAGCAAAATACTATTACGTTCTGTTATTTTTCAGCAGTAGGTTACTTATTTTAGGAGATATTATTAGAAACATTATAAAAATCGGAGAAGGGTAAAACTAAAAAACTGCAAGTTTTATTAGATACGTTTACCTTTCTTTAATTTAATTCCCGAGATCCCATGTAATGCAAAAGTGGTTAGAATTGTTAAAAAGTCGAAATGATGGGAATTTAAGTCTAATATAGGAACGTTACAAAATATTTCAGTTTCGATGAATTATTATAAATTTACCAATTATAATTGGTTATTATAATTATAATTATAATTGGTTATTGCTAATTATATATAACATTACTTCCCTTATGTTTTAACTAATTGAATGAAAATTACTTACTTATCAATTTATCGCTCAACTAGAGTAACCTGAAATTTGATGTTGTGACTTTTTTTTTCTTTTTTTACTTTTTTTAAAATTTAAAATATTAAAGATCCAAGTGTCTGTGAATGTGTTACAGGTATAAAAACAGAGGAAGTTGTAATGGTAGTACTTTTATTATTTTAAATAATGTTGGGTAACGTTTGTAATACAGAAGTATATACATTGTTAGTTACCCGTAATTACCCATAATTAATTTATTGAAACGGAAGCTATAAACTGTACGTTTGAATTATATTATTAGGATTTAGGTTGAAGCAATTATCCAAATAGAATTGATTAAATAATATTTCATGAAATTGAAATGTCAAAAACCCTCTATATAAAAATAATCGGTAAACATTATTCAATTTAATCTCTTTGTATAATATTTATATCTATAATATATTGACGTAATATATTGAGGTTTCTCAAAGATACTACCATATCTGTTATTTTAAACCATCTTGTTAGTTAAGGGTTAACCAAATATACGTAATGTCTTCCAGAAGTGGTAGCCAGCACACAAATCTATATAGAAAGTTTATATTTCAATTTGTCTAATTTCACCGGCAACCTCATCTGTTAAATCCTTAATGTTTTCTAAGGTCATGTTATATCTTATCGAAATATTTTGTCAACTAAATCTTTAAAGAATTTATAATATGCTCTCTATTTTGTAAACAATTAAAGAATAAACAAGAAATGTTTAGTTAAAATAAACAGCTAAATAAAACAACGGCAGCAATAATATTGTATTATTGACAACCAGGGTCGTTAGTACTATAAATTGACAAAGTAACTCATATCTAAAGAAATGATTTGGCAGTAGTGAAGCAATAAAGTTGATTTTGTTGAAACAATGAACTATTTAAATGTATTCTAATTGCTCAAGAAAAACTACCTTCACGTCCTTCTTCTCAAACCATTTATTCACACTCTATTTTCTGCCTTCTTCTGCCAAAATGTATTTAAATTTTTTAGTAACCTTCTCGAATGTTGATCCTTACGTAACTGCTATTTTTCGTCCTTTCCAAACCGTTATTAGAACTGATATCCTTTATAGTGATATCCTTTATCTAGGGTTGTTCTTAGAGTGATATCCTTTAAAATGGATTAATTAAAATTTTACATCTGATAATTGTCTCACACTCACGTAACTCTAATGCGGTAATAGTGACGAAAATGGTTTTCTCTAAGCCAAAATGAATATTCACAAGCTACTTGTAGAATCATTGAATGTAGTCATTTTATTTGAAATTCTACCTTCACTATTTTTTTTTTAACTTAGTATATAGTTCGAAAAACAGTTGTTTTTACTATAAAAATTTTATAAATTTCAGTCGCTTTTTTATATATTGACAATACCCTTTTTAGACAAGTAAAACCATGGAAATCGTCATTATAGGACACTAGTTAAAAATATTCAGAACAATGTGGTCACATTTTCTAGGCTTACCTTATTGAAACATTAAAACTTGGTATTGCAATGTAAGATTGCATTTCACTTACTGTTGGTAAAACAAGGTGTCTAACCACTGCACAATTTGTTATTAGATATATAGTGACATTTTACACCCTTAATACCAAAATGTTTGTCTATCGCATAATTGAAATAAAATTCATAATTGAAATGTATTTATTCAAAATCATTTATTATTACAAAGTTATTAGAAAAATCATTTTATTTATTTAATTTACCATTACGTATACATAGATATAGAAAGAAAGTAAATTAAACCACATTTGTTCGTTTCTACATAAAGCAAATTTTGATTATCACTGCAAAAATATACTTCATTCATTGTTTAGATTTAATGACGAGAAACACGACACCAGGACACAGATATTAGGACGATAATTAAGGAACATGTGGTGGTGAATTAAGTAAATAGCTATACTGAAAACCAGGTTTTAGGTTACTAATTTTATAGAGCTAATAGTAATTTAAATGTATAATGGATTTGCTTATTTTGTAATAAGTATATATATATATATATATATATATATATATATATATATATATATATATATATATACCATATTAAATATACAATTCCATTTAACCAGCATGACATGGGTTGAATTCAATGAAACCGTCACTATCATGACGTGGTCTCGTCCATATTGGCAAGATGCATTGAATTATTTTATGATTCATGTGGCAAGTGATTTATGACGATGTAATATAAATTATGCACTGCTATTACTGGGAATTGTCTAATTCCAAAGAATGGTTTTTATTGTAGATTTACCTCTCATTGATCTACAAGTTTAAATTCTACATTTTAATATGTTTAGCCCAAAACAATTTTAGTAATTCTATTTAAATATAGAATTTTATAAGTATCGAATAGAATGATATTTCTCTAGGTTCTAAGAGTTCTAATTTTTATTTTCTCTTCATTGCTCTTCCAAGAAATTGTAAATTCAAGGAACAAAGTTAATAAAACAAGTTATAATACTTTGCAACGAGATACAAGTATTGCCTCTGTTAACATATATATAATTGCTCTATTTAAAATTGCTTTCAGGAGCAATTTCTGTGTTCTGCAACTGCCACGTGTTTCACCTCCCTTCTTCTATTATCAACCCAGCCATTGAAATGCATATTTGCACTTTAATATTACGTAATTGCTCTACGTTTTCTACACTTGGAAAACAAATTTCTTCTTTTTTTAAAGGAAGATATTTGTTTACAATAAAATTTGTTCTATATTCTTTGTACTTTTAACAAAATTATAATTTGTTTATTATTTGCTTACATTTTTAAACACACTCCTTTAAACACATACCTTGAGAAAACAGAAATTATACACGTATCTTACGTAAACAATAGCATGTTGCATGCTGCTTTAGGTTATTAATGTATTACAGATTTTAATCCAATGTTATTTTTTAATATAAAATTAACATCTTGAAAACAGAAAATTGAAAAAAATGACTTCAATTACATACAAATTCGATCACTTAGATATAAGGTTTAAAAAAACATAAACTATTTCTCTAAGATAAAGCAAATTTATAAATAATTGAGATCCAATTTAATATATAACTTTTTCGTAAAAAAAACAATTAG
>JBAIZL010000008.1:18187215-18259715 GCA_036971475.1 Prosapia bicincta
CTGAATATTTTAATAACATTATACGACGTTAAGCACGCAAAAAAAGAAAAAAAATAATAACTCTCTTTCATATATATGTAAACAGTCGGTCTGAAAATTAGGCAGTATGTCAGGCGTGCCGTTTTCAATCATTTTCAGTGATAAAAATTATATTTTAAATATAAATTTTTCTGAACAATCATATAATAATTATTATTGACTGAACTCTCAAGTTGTAAATTAAAGACAGTTTCATTGAGGTTTCTATTTTACAACAAATAATTGACTTACTATAATATTTTCATGTGGCGTAGTACAATATAATATTAGAATATATTAATACATTTATCAAAATATGGAGGACAAAAAAAGAAAGAAAATGTATTTTTTTCGTAAGTGATAGTACATAGGCGTCCAAGTTCGAATTGTTAGGATATTCGGACTCATAATGCGAGTTATTATTATGTGTATAAGTCTTTTGATGTGTAAATTTGGAATTCATTACTAATATGGAAAATATTAAGATATATAACGGAATATATAATATTCCCACAAAGAACACTCCAAGTAGTTCAACCCATTTAAATAATAATCGATTAGTGATAATTGTTAGTGACGTATTTCTAGTAAACAGATTAATAAATAAAGGAATACATAATATAAATATTAAGGAAATCAACAATTATTTCGTACTTTATCTCTTTTTCGGTATAAATGATATCCATATCTATTTATAGAATTAATATTCTATCAATAATAAAATGAAATCTGTTGCTGGGAAATACAAGGCTAATAAATTATCTTTATTGTGTTTAACCCTGTGGCATTGTTTCCTTTGTTCTTCTGACAATTATAATGTCTGACTAATGACTGTTACACTACGCTTGCAGGCTGTTTTGTAGTACTCTCTGCGTCTTGTTTTAGGCTCTACTGTTCGGGGTCGAAATTATGTACGAATAAGTTGAATGTTAGCAAGTGGTCTCCACAGAAAGTACTTTTCCTGTTTTATTACTTTACTAGCTAGTATTCTTACAGTATCTTATATTTATTTACGAGAAATGAGATATTTTTTTAAAACGTGAGTTGGTTTCCGTCATATCTGTCGGTCTGACCTGGTGGAATTTTGCAATCTATTGTCAACTAACTTCCCGATGAGATAGAGACCTGAAATTGTGACAGGACAGAATTAAATGACAATATAATATTAATTCGGCTTCTTGTCTCTATATTTGTCCAAATAATAGTTGTTAAACAAATCGAATCTAAGGGATGAGCCTGCTTACGTTTTAAAAACTATTCTACAACATTCACTACCTTTAAGTATTTAAACTTTATAGGTTTCAACGTATTTTATTTGCTTGAGGAGCTAGAGACTTTCACGCGAGTTTATATTCAATTAAATAATTATATTACGTTTAATGAAGTATAAATTAACGTATTTATCAATTTATAAAAACTACTGTAAAATAACATTTTAACCTAACGATATACAATTATTAAATTATTATAACTTACGTGTCAAAACAACTACTCTACAATATACCTGAAACGTAAAATCAGCTTTGTGTAAAAATAAGTAACAAAACCTATTGAAAGTTTTCACCCAGACTTAATAAAAAAAAGAGAAAATAATAAATTAAGTAAAAACAAGTTTTTATTACACCACAATTTTAAATCGGATATAATGTAGAAAATAATTTACCACTGCTCTTCTACAATTTTGAGAGAGAATTACTCGTGGCTATGTTTATAATACTTAGAGAAAAAACATGAGGCTCAGGTAATTCATGACAGTTAAGGAGGAGTAAATTAATTATATAACACTGAATTGAAAATGGGATTCATTTACTCCTCATTAACTCTTACAAATTGTCTGCGCTCCTCGTGTTTCTCTCAAATTATTATAAATATATCCAGAACAACTCCCTCAAAATTGTAAAAGGGCCATGAAGAGTTACTTTATACTTTAGTCCGTTTTAAAAACTTGGTATATTGAATATTTTCAATATTATTTATTATTTGGTTTTCTCCCCTTTGCAACATAAACATCTGTCTATTAAAATGCATTTCATATTTAATTATTATTTCAAAATAATTATTATTTTCAACTTTATACCACTCTCACTGATATTATTGTAACGACAAACTGATTTATGCATTCGAAAGCAAAAGAGTTAAGCTAAGCATTTGTTATATAAAAAAAGAATTACAGTTATAATTAGTCTGTTTTATTTCAAGGAATACATTTTTTATTATCTAATAAACTTATAACAAATTTCATTAATTACAATTTCAAATTCATTACGATCTATTTTATGTAACCCGTATGGTTTATTAGAGTTTTTTATAAGTAAACGATTAACTGAAACATTTTTGTCTAACAGAATATTTGTATTTAAAAAATCTGCATTTATGTCTATGCGGTTTTTGCATGGTTTGTCTCTCCTGTTGCCGACTAATCATGAAGAAATACGAGCGTGACACATAGTAACGTCTATTTTATTTGAAATCGTCTTTGTTCCTCTCTTGACGTAGCCCCTTGGAGAATCAGGCATAGGTGTTGGCTAAAGGGATGTATTAAATTAAATATATTACGAAACACGAAAATAAACATTTTACGAAAGCTCTTTTTAAGATGTACAGCTTTTATTTAAATATACAAAAAACACATACAACTAACACACGCACCCACAAATATACACATACAAAAGAATTTATATATATATATATATATATATATATATATATATATATATATATATATATATATATATATGGGTTTGTCTCTCTGTCTGTGTGTGTGTGTGTGTGTGTGTGCGTGTGGTGAGTGTTTGTCTTTGTGAGTGTGTGTTTGTGTGTGTGTGTGTGTTTGTGTGTGTGTGTGTGTTTGTGTGTGTGTGTGTGTGTGTGTGTGTGTGTGTGTGTGTGTGTGTGTGTGTGTGTGTGTGTGTGTGTGTGTGTGTGTGTGTGTGTGTTGTATAGCTTATTTAGTAAACAAATAATTTCATATCAACTTCTTCTTGTCCCTCTTCTTTTTCAAAAACTTAGGATTGATTATATTTACTTTAAGATTAGGACTTATCCTTTCTACGTTAATTATATACATTCTCAAAATTGATTTTAAAATGTTTTCTTCAATTAAAAACTTTAATCTCTTTAATCGCAAAAATTACTTCAAATTTTTCTGTCAGATTTCTATTTATTTTCCAAACTGCATCACAATTTATTTATCTAGTCAATCCTTTCTTTAAGTTTGCTATCTTAAACCAACTATTAATAAAAAACAAACATTTACAAAACAAAATTATTTTCCTTCATTATAAAATTTGTAACTATTTTTGTAAACAAACAAGTTTTATATCATCTTCTCTTACCTTCATTCTTTCTAAAACGTTAATTTTTTTTTTAAATCAACATTAATCCTTTCTTTCCTCATTTTTAAAACTCAAACTTTATTATTTAATGGTTTCTTCAATTTAAAACTTCATATTAAATTGCACAAGTTCTACTTTACTATTCTGTACCAGATATTACTTTTTTTTTTAACTTCATTACAATTTAACTTATTTTCACAACCATTGGTATATGAATTTAATATCATTCCCAAATTCATTCCAACAAACATTTTGAAATATGTTATATCTTCATTAAAATTTGACAACATTTAATTTTATACCCACATGAGAACAATTTAAATTTCTCAGTCTTTATCTCTAACTTGAAATTTATTTAAACACTTTTTATTACTTAAATTTACTTCATAGGATCCCTATATTATTTTTACAAAATATTACTCTCCTGTTTTAAAAAATCGTTCTGCAAAACTCAACATGATTTACTTTGCAATTTTTGTAATGAAAAATTCAGTTTTTTAATTCTCCTTCTATTTTAAGATCTTTATAAAATTCCTAAATAATTTTGGAAAATAGATATTTTTTTGATACACGTTTTTCCGGGCCAACCTCTACTATAGAAAAGTTACGTTACAAAACAGCCACATTTCCTGATTTCAACAAAGTGATAATCAATTCGAACTAATTTGACCATATATTTAAAATCTCTTTTTTCTACTAATTATTTGTTTGCCTGTAACTATATTACCTTTTAAATTTTTATTTATTAGTTTTATGTCCGAAACTGTTTAAACTGTTTTACAATATTTTTAATTTTCAACAATTTATTTCCACATATTTTGATTAGTACCTTTTCAATCTACAACGGGAGGGTTCGCCATTTTAATTTGAGGTAACAACCACTCCATTACTCCACTTTCTTTCTGAAACGAAGCTACTCCTTTTAAATGCATTTTCAACTTTTGCAAAATCTTTTTAAATTTAAACTTTAAAATTTCAAAAGTTCCCATAAAATTGCATACTCGTAATTTTTTAAAATTTATTTGAGACAGAGAGAGAGAGAGAGGGGGGCTAACATCCGACCTTTCCGGAGTCACTTCCTCCCTGGTCCTATAAAATTATACATCTTTATTTACATATATTTTTTCTAAGTCCTGGATGTAGTTTTTAATTACGCCTTTAACACTGTCTTTATAATTTTTGAACTTAATTATATTCCCGGTTTTGATCTACTCTTTGTTTTTGCATTAAACTGTTCAAATTTAAATTTTAAAAGTGATTTTGGTTACTTTTTACCCTAAATTGTTTTCCACTTTAATTTCAAACACTGTACATTTTTTCGTATTAGCACTGATTAATACATTTTATTCGACCTATTTTTCTGCAACAATTTTCCTAAGGTAGCTGACATTGCTGTTAAACGACGAAAACCACTTTTAGAGGGTTTCCTCCCCATAATGGTGTTAATAAACACAGCACTACATTTCAGCGATATCCCTCTCGCTCTTAGTTTTGGATTTGTACCATTAACTTATCGGTTTGAACCACTGTAAGAGTTAAACAAAACGTTTTGACGTTCTCAGGCTTTGTGAACCCCTCCCGGCTGCTTTAGACCAATAAGAAGTCTCCAACTCCTTGTGTGACAGGATGCTTCATCTCGTTTAGGTCTTGCTTGGTCTTCTCACAATCTGTCAGTCTGTTGTCAAAATATTTACTAATTTTTAAGTTTTACTTCAACTCCTTCGGGAGGCTCCGTATCTGGTTTTTCACTTTGTCCTTGTTTCTTCATTTTTCATCCCCTCGAAGTCAATGGCCTTTCTAGGTAGATTTTAAACTTTTCCCCCCGTTCAAATCTGCAAAAAATCCCCTTATCCCGAAAATTGCTTTATTTCTAGCCATTATACTTTAAATTAAACGTTAAATTAAACTTACATTATGCCTATGGCATTTTTACTTTGTTTTAGCTTCACTATTTTGACTGCAAAATCTTTTAAAATATATGGAATTTACTATTGCTCTTGTAACGGTAAAATGTGACATTTTAGCTCTTTGCAGTAAAATCTTGATTTGATTTAATATAAATTTACGCTATTTACGCTACGTTACGTTACGCTATTTAATGGGAATAAAGTGTAACCCATTTCCTTTTTTACATCATTCATTATATTTTATAAGAGGAAATTGAAAGCCAGCAATACTTTCTACGCCGTTTGTAATTACTTAAAAAGATTGATGTATTTTGTTCATTTAGCGATTGCCATTTCCTTTTGAACCTCCTGTTAATGACGTTTTGAAACCATTAGGGTTCTAGTTAGGAATTACATCTTTATCGGAATATGAAATCAAAGTGTCTACTTGAGAAGGACACATTAACTAATTATGTGAATCTAAGGGAAGAGAAACGGCTTGTGAAAATAAAAATATATGGATAAAATCGAAATGGCTTTTAAGAAACCTAAAAAGCAAATATAAATTTATTAAATTTAGCTTTTATGATTATCTGACATGCTTGAGACGGCAAGCTACACGCGTCTTTAAATTGTTCCAAATGTTTCCTCTACAACTATTTAAGGAAAGTAATAAACTAATTACTATAATACCTATTACTTATCACTTACTAATAATAGTAAATGGCAGGATTGTCCTTATAGGCAGGTTTATGATATCCATACCATATTCTTATGTTGGAAGTAGAATAGATATTACAACTTCCCTGCCTGGTAGCTATTCATTCTATTTAGTAATACTACATCTTTTTAACTAATACCTGTATATGTCTAATACATCCATATTTTTTTTACATCTAATTTAATAATGTAAAATTCTATATAAAATCATATATACACATAATTAAATACTCTACTATCTAGATGCTATATATCATTTGTTAGGTGTTTACATAAGCTCTGTGCAATAAAAAGATTACAACTCTAAACCTGAGGAATCTTTCTCTGTTATTAAACCTCAACATCATGAATATCTGAGGAGTAGCCTTTCTTTGTTACGGCAAGGAAGATCCCAACACGCAATAATTTGCTTCCAGCTTTTGAACTATTGTAGCTAGTGACACTAGTATTTTCTAATTGTAATTAAAAGAAATATAATATTGTTTTCAGGCTTGATAATGACAATGTAGCCGAAACATTGTATTATTAAAATAAATATATCAGAATGGATATTCAACCGTTTTCTCATTTATTTAATATTAAATTCGAGTGGTCAAATACACATAAATATCACTAAATATGCTACATCGTATGACTGTATATGACTAAAAGTGTATTTTTTGTAATAATTAAGTTTTAAATACAGTTAAATTTGCGATGTTAAGGGCAAACACTGAAAGTTGCAAATATATGTTATACACTGGAATGTTTAGGAGAGATGTTATTATTAACAAAATTAATTTAAAAATTTAATGAAATTTTTAATTAAAAGAAGGGAATATTTCCGTACACCTTGAAACATATATTGACTTTCCTCTTCTTTTTCCCTTCTTTTTCATCTCATTCTCTCTTACCGTAAAGAGCGTTTATTTATTTTATTTCTGAAATTATTTTTAATTGACGTCGTTACCATTCTGACACTCTTACAAACCTCAATATGTATATTCCTACCTAAAATAAATGTATATTTTGGCATTGCACCTTTTGTCTCTAAATTCATTTGCAAACATTTCAACAGTTTTTTATACCATTTACTTTCAATACGTGAACATTTTTTTAAATAACAAATATCTATTTTATTTTGAAATAAATAGTGTCTTTTTTTAATTTCTGACTGTGTATATTTACCGTATACTGGTACGAAAATAATTTATATACTTTGTATAATGAGTTATTATAATTATTGTAAGATCTGATTTTGCTTTCAATGAAGCCACTATTTACATGAGAAAGAGACAAAGCTATAGTTTTTAAACTGATTATAATAATATAGAGATTTTTTATTGGTGTGATAATAGAGACACAAAGCTATTCTGTTTGCACCATAACTAAACTATTCTAAAGGCCAATGATAAGGTTGATGCCTTGTTTCCGAAGGGATTTTCGACCATTTTATAATCTTGGTTTCTCGCAACACCAGCTTATTTCACTTAACAGCCAAAAATCAAATCGGCAATAACTTGTACCTTAGTCATTTGTCACGTTTCTGACCGAGGATGACTTTCTGACATTAAATAGCTTTTTTGTTGCGAGTGAATATTTCTGCGTATTTACTAATCACATTTCATTGCTTTTCTCACTACATTTCTTTCCGCTATCTATTTTTCCCACATTTTTTTTTGTTAAAATTTATATTTGCTTAGCAATATATGTTGTATTGACTTTTGTTTACAAGTCAATGGAATTTGTGTCTGTAAATATGTTATTAAATCTGGCCTCTTGTGCTTTAGATCTATACGCGCAAGTCGTTGACATTTGGGTTTAATTATAGGAATATCAGTGCTCTAAGAGAGGGGAGTGATTTGGGTATTCAAATTAAAGTCTTGTGCGGATTCTAAACGTGATGTAATGTTTCGAATAAACCACTTAGGGACTCCTTTGTTTATAGGCATTAACTCATGCCTTACTCCTACAGCGGCTTATTCTTATCCAATAGGATAAAGTTGCAATATGTTGATACCGATATGAGTATTTCATAAAGACATATTTATTTTTTTTAAATTTAATAAATATGAATATTTAATTGAAATCATTTTCTCATTTAATAAATATTCAATGTATACTTGTTTCAATTTTTTAAAGTAATAATACACGCACATATACACACACATATGATATAATAATATTATATATTTATGCAATATATAAAAATGTAATATACATATTATTATGCACACATGAATATATACTCTGGACAGTTGGGAGTACTGAAAACCACTTTCTCTGATCGGCTTGTCATACAAAAATATACACAATAAATACGTTTCAAATACCATGTTCTAAAGCAGACCCTTGATTTCATATTTCAACGAAAAACTAGCTTTATAGCGGTATCATTGTCAAACGAATTTACAAATGGAATTTCATTATCAAACTCAAATTATGTTTTGTAAAATTAACTGGGCATAACTTCTTTTCTCCACTGAATCTTTGACGATTCACCACAGTTTTCCTATATAAAATTCTTATATTGCACTATCATAAAGAACAAAAATCAAATACAAATACAAGAATTATAATTGAATTACAATTTAAAGCTTTTCGTTGGCTAACAGTACCAACATCATCAGGAATATTAAACCCTGATGATTTCTTTAATATTCCTGAAGATGTTGGTACTGTTAGCCAACGAAAAGCTTTGAATTGTAATTCAATTATAATTCTCGTATTTGTATTTAGACTTTTGTTCTTTATTAATACACAAGAAAACATACTGCGATATTTATATATATATATATATATATATATATATATATATATATATATATAAGCCTATATAACTTATGTCATCATCATCAGTGATGCTACTACAAACAATATACCTTTAACTAAAGAAGTGAAATCCATCCTGTGAAAATATATTTAGGCCTTAATATAGCTGAAACATCAGCTCGGGCGTAGCACTGTTTGGATGAGAATCATATATTTAGAAAAGAAAATGTAACCCTTTGAAAAATGTTGAACAGATTTTGATGAAAGTTGTGTATATTTATTTTGTGTTTCAAAAGCAAAGTTAACTTTAATTACTACAAGGTTTAGGGCAATCTATACTATTGGCTTTTCAAATGACAGTCAGCTGGACATTGTTCACAAAGAGTAAAAAACTAGATCTGTGCATCCCTAATTGAAAAGACAATTAAGGTCAGTGACGTACATATATTTTTCGAACAATGAGATCGAACTGATTTTTGTGGTGAACGATTACATACACTTTGTAAAAAATACCTACACGAGATTAAATGTATACTTCAACATTGTAGCTGTACATTTGGCTTCTTGGGTCTACATTTTCTTGGAATCCTAATTTATTTGGCATTTTTCCCTATTGTTAGCACACTTTCATTTCCATGTTTAGGTTTGGTTTCTGTTTAATACGTTTTAAACCATGCACCAATTACTATACTATTTCTATTAGGATTATTTTTTGTAGATTTTTAGACATGTTTAATATAATATATAAATATAACTATATATATATCACTTTCACTTATGTACTTAAACAAGAATCTTCTTGGTATTTATGCGAGCTAACTTTCAATGGCTGGCTGTGCCGTCGTCCTCAGGCATACTGAACAGGGTTGTAGGCTGCGAGCTGAGTGGATTTCCCGTTGACCTTGGTGATCTGTTATGTTCTATTTTAAGATTCAAATATATATATATATATATATATATATATATATATATATATATATATATATGTATATACATATATAAATTTGCAACACGGTTTTCATGTATTCACTATATGTACAAAACAAAAATATTACTTGGTATTTATGCGAATTAACTTTCAAAGAATAATAGTATTTTCATCGTTGAGCAATTATATATATATATATATATATATATATATATATATATATATATATATATATATATATATATATATAGTAATGTTTAGATATGGCTAACTGTAAATTTTATACCATGATATTCATATTACCTTTTTGCATTACATTGTCTACTTACTATCTAAAGAAATAGTTTTTATTCAAGTAGTTTTCTATGTTGACGTTGAAAAATTAAATAAAATTACTGAAGGATTTGTCTTTATTAAATTATTCAACCTACTGATCTAATCATTACAGCCTTAGTTGAATAATTTTATAATCATTAGGGCCTACTGTAAAATTGTTCATAAATTTAGAATATGATTTACCAATATCTATTCGAACTGTTATGCTTGTTTGGAAATTATAAATTGTATACGTAAGTATAGATTTATAAAGGATCTTTTGACATAATGACTTATATTTGTCCATACTATTATATAAAAATCTAATATGGTGTGTGTGTTTGGTTGTGTGTGTGTGTGTGTGTGTGTGTTACTCAATATTGTGCCGACATTTTACATGGCCAATTTTAGGGTCATTGTTTAACTCATAGGCTTATTTTTATTTATTAATTCCACCAGAGACGCGACCCACAAGCTTTGATAATTCCCTTAGACTCAAGTATATATATGCCATTATATACTTGGCTCAACCAGCTGATAGTAAATGAGTTTGTAATCATCGGTAAAAGTCTCATTAACACAATTAAACAGGTGATAGTAAATGTTTGTTGTTATTCATCTTTCAAGGTTAGTTATACTTTAAACATTCCATGTTATAAGCAGAAGACGTTCATTCTTTTCGTTTTTTGCTAGAGAATAACCGATATGCTTATAGACTATAATTTGATATATTTATTGGAATTTAATTTCAGTAAATTAAATTAAAGACAAATTAAGATTAAATCAATATACTTAAACTCCGTACGATAGACGGGTACTCTGCTAGTACAATATAAATAACAAAAATTTAGTATCCGTTCTGATAAAACTCCTTATGGTTTTATAGCGTATATCACATTTTTAACATACATTAACGGACATTCAACTAGTCTTTGGCTGTTCGAAACGAAAAATAATTAATTTAATTGTAAAAATATTAACACCTATGAGAAAAAGTTTTTAAATATAAATTTAAAATGGAGAAAATTATGTTTAATCTTGTCAGTATCTTGGTTCTAGTGAATTTAATGCTATGGTTAAACAATAATATAGTATAAAAATATAATATTAAATAATACAGTAATAAAATATTATAGTGTAATTAAAATGTAATTCCACACACGTTGTAAAATAGCTAACCAATTTAACCAAATGTTAGTTACAGAGAGTAAATAATCATTTTCTTCACAAGATGTATAATTCTTATTAAAAAATGAGTTCTAGTTTAAGCTTTATTTTTATTAATTACTTCAAAAAAAGAAACATTATTTACGGTTGCTTTACTTTAGACAGTCATAAAACAGCCATTTTGCTTCTTCAAGGCATTAATATTAAAGTATCTCTTATAGTTGGTTTTGTTCTCACAGCATTGAATTCAGCTGCTGATAAGCCGTAGCCTATTGTTTCTAAACAAGAGACTAGTATTGTACTCTTTGACAAATGATATCTAGTTCTTTACTATGTAACTCTGGCAAGAACTATTATTACAAGATACTGTTCTATGAACGATTAATTGTTTGACAACATTGGTCAATTTTGACAGTTGATGAAAATGTAATTGGTTGTTACTAATACAATATGGGAAATTAGGTTGATATTTGATTACCTTTTGTTTGTTCTATTGTTTATTACTGAGAAACAAGTAGTAAATAATTTTTCAAAAGCAGGGTTTGTCGCTCTTTACTTTGAAAACTTGCAGTGCTTTTGTAATTACTCAGACAATAGTTTTGTTAAGTGCTTCTTATAAGTTATACTTCAAGAGACTCAATGCAACAATGATAATAATTTAAATAATTTAGTACTCCATTGTACTTACAAAATAGGAGAAATGTTTCTAAATAGATTTCCCATGGGCCAAAACCTAATAAAACTTTCCAAACTTATGCTGCACAAAAGTTCAATGAAACTTGTATTATTCCCTTTTTTGCTTTAGATTCTCTTTTCCCTATTGTAATACTTTTTTTTTTTAATTATTAAATAGTTGTATGACAAAAATATAATAATATAGAGGATTAGTATTTTATGCAAAACAAATATACAATTTATAAAATGATATTTCAAATATTACATCTTTTCTCTTATTTTCTTGCTAATTATTTCTTTAAACATAATATATCCTTTCAATACTCATAGTTTACAAACTTTTTTTAGGGTCCATGATTTATTCATCAATCTTATCAGAAAAAGATATATTACCATGAAATAATGATCAATAGCATTAAATACAAACAATGTATATTTTTTATCTATGTATATCGTAAACATTTATAAATTATTAATATTTTTATTAATAATATGCTACGATTGAACCTATTTTTATAAATATTTGTGAAGCCAGGATATTTTAAGGATTAATATAAACAATTAATTAGTTCAATATAACTTTATTGAGTTACGTTCTTTGAAAATATTAATATTTGAAAGTAAAATATAACTTAATATTTATTTTACTATGGTATTACGATTGTAATTTGCATACAAACGTTAAAATAATATTTGTATTTATTAATTTAAATTAATGCCTTTCGGCTTTAGTTTATATTGCTTTAAAAAAAACTCTAATATAAAATCTTTGTCTCTTGTTGTTTAATAACATTTTCATATAATTAAATATTTATTCCTGCATTTAATATGCTTTTACTATATTTATTCAAACTAATAATACTCATTATATATAGAACTATTATCTGTTAAAATTTATATATTTAAAAAGCTATATATATTTATGTAAATTCGTATACTAATGCTAGTTATGAAGTAAATTCTGAATTGTTAACTACCACTTCATAAGCTATTTATTTAAATTAACTATACTGTAATACTTAGATGTTCATAAATTTCTATCAATCCAGATAACTTGAATTATGGTTGACAACTTTTTACTGCTTTGGAATAATTTGTCTATTGTTGATTTTTTTTTTAAATTAACATCATTTAACAATTTCAAACAGGCTTTACATATTTTATTTTATAAAGCTGGCTTTACTCTAGTTCTTTTTAAACCTACTTCATGAAATTAAAACTATCTTGCATATTGCAAATAAAAACTTTACATATTTACTTTTTACCTTTAATTAATGAAATTGGATTTTGAAAGAAGTTGTGGTTTTCGTTTGTATAAGTTGAAGTTTAAAACATATTTTGTTGACAAAATGTACTACAATTTATTCAGTATGTTTAAGATAAAATTTACTTTATAAAAATCACAAGGTCTTTAACCTCTTTATTCTGGTCCCAAAACATCTTTGGGGCCCTTTTAGTTTTAAGACAGCGAAACTATTTTAAGTTTAATTACATATTTGCATTAGTTAAATTTCAAATGGTGACCACAGTATTACAACGTATAACCAATGTTAAATCAGTTGATGAAAGACATTTTTGTAGGCCTCCAACTTGGCCTCCGGACCGAACGTTTTGGCCACAATCCGCGATTACGACGTCCGGTAAATGTTAGAAATTTATATTTTGGCTACGCTTGTTTCCAGATAGGCCTAA
The DNA here is from genome assembly GCA_036971475.1 of Prosapia bicincta. Classification (NCBI taxonomy): domain Eukaryota; kingdom Metazoa; phylum Arthropoda; class Insecta; order Hemiptera; family Cercopidae; genus Prosapia; species Prosapia bicincta. The sequence goes on from JBAIZL010000008.1 coordinate 18,200,703, forward strand.
ATGTGGGCCGGTAATCATTCTTCTTCTCGTTTTCAGATTTGTTTTTAATCCGTGAACTGTCTTTCGTCTATTCAGCCCTTACCCCATTTTATAATTTTAATTTATCGTTTTCTATAAACTATAAATTTTTTTAACTTACCATTGTATTTCTGTTCCAAAAGGTACAATGATTTTATGACATTTCTCTTATTTTATTGACCCTTTAATGATCGTTTTATGTGCTTAGTTCATATGTAAGTATTTTCAGTTACATTTTCTGTATTTAATTATAGATTTTATCTATCCCGGTGCCAGATGTTTTATTCAATTAGGCCTACATTTTTGCCTTTTTGAAATAAAATACTTGTTCTCTATATTAAGTATGTTTTTTTAATGTTATTTATTATAAAATATTCAAATTTTATTGGATTTTATTTGATTTTAAAAAGGTTTTTATTAGATTTCTCGATTTTTTGGGATAAATTACTCTTTGTAACACACATGCACACACACACACACACACACACACACACACACACACACACACTGTAATGGTCTGGAAGGCCGTCCAAATTGGAAAATTAATAATTTCCTATTTTTTAAATAACAATTTTAATATTTAATTTATGGTATAAGGAAACATTGTAAAGAGTCAAGAAGTCAGTAAGATTTTGAATAAGTATTATTAAGACGAATTAAAAATTATGATAACATGAAATTGTAATAACTAACTAAATTTGACAAACGAGAGTGAAGTGAAACATTTTATAAGTGCCGAAAAATGCTAATTTGAGAATTAGGCCACGTAGAACTATCATCGACATTTTGAAATGACCAGAAAAATCCATAATCAACAGTAGTGAAAACAGATTTTAAAAAACTCAAATAACAAAAACGTTACAGCCATTTAAAAATAATAGACATTTTTGAGTGTTCTAAAACAGATAACAAAATTATGCAGGTTAAAACTAATACGTTGTCCAACCCGCCCGTACAAGAAACAAGCACGGAGATAGCGACGAGCTGAGAGGGGAGGGGAAGGGTGACACAGCCGCAATAAATACAAGAACTTAAGGACCTGTAAGGCAGTCTGTAAAAATTTTAATACGAGGTGCTAACGGCCGTAATGTCGGATCGCGCCTGGCCCACCACCATAGGCCATATAGAACGAAACCACCACGTCTCCGCCGTCTAAGACCATCCGTGGGCAAGGGCTCCAGACTCAGCCTCCAGGACGCGAAAATGTAGAAGGACTTCCATCGACTGACCAGGGATGGCAACTTCGATGTCCAGGGACTAGGAAACCCAGACGAGAGGACTCTAGGACCGGCAGGGGAATCCTTGGCAAGTCATTTTCTCTATTATATAAAAATGACCGACAAATTTAGTCAGTTAAATTTATTAAATTCAAATTGCCGATTAAACTTAAACAATGACTTCTCTCTATGTTGAAAAACTAAATAAATCCTAAAAGTAGTAAAATTAATTAGTATAACAAAAAATTTTGAATAATAAATATTACATTTACAAAATGGTTGTGGCCATAAGCCAATTATTTTCAAGAAGACCAGATTTATTGAATCATATAAATTTTAAAATTATTTTAATAAAATGTGAATATACCAATTCAATCTTGAAATGATAAGATAAAAACATTTTTATTATGTTAAATGTGGAAATAATTTTCTTTAAAATGTAATTAGTGAATTATATATGACATGTAGGATTTAAATAATATGTGACAAATAACGAACTTTTAATTAATTATTTGTGAAGATAAAGAGAGAGTTAAATGTATTTTATTTGAAAAGATAATTATTTTAGTTTAAAATCAGTAATTAAATGCATTATAAACACTTACAGTATTTGAATTTATCCTGTGTTGAATAACCAATAAAAACTTTTAGTTTTTTCCAATGGATAAATAATGATTATAAAATCAAAGTACAGATTTAATTAAATATCATTAATTATAAATATATATAAAATTCAGAACCTAATGTTTCTTCAAACGAGTTCTCTCCTGAGAACCAATTTATTGAGCTATTCTAAAACTTAGTTGGTTTTTTGTATTGAAGCCGAGAGACGAAGTCTACTGGCAGATCATGTTTAAAGAACACAGGAGCCTTTAAAAAGGTATCTTAAACATGATCATATTTTGCACGTCCCCTTGCTGTGCCTGCAAATCTCATGAAGTGGTAAGATTCTTAGAAAATTTTGTGTGTTCATATAAATGTTGTTTCTTTCCAGCTGACTATTTTACTAACATGTGTGACTATATACAGACCCAACAAACTTGCCAACCATCTTAGGGGAGGTCATATAAAGGTTAAGGTAGAAGTCAGCGGGAATAGGCTTGCATTTGGGCGTGGTCCATTACGCAGGAACACAAGACAAATTTTAGGGATCTTAACACGGTACACAAAACGGTGTGAGCAGCAGACATATAATAAATATGTAATTGCTAAAAAAGCGAACCGGGCGGACGTTGCAACACACACACACACACACACACACACACACACACACACACACACACACACACACACTCACACACACACACACACACACACACAAACACACACACACACACACACACACACACACACACTCACACACACACACACACACACACACACACACACACACACACACACACACACACACACATCCACACATACACACACAAACACTCACCATATGAAGTTTACTATTCGGATGTTACAGAAATGTCTCTCAATAATATCTATTTAAATATACTACTCCGTTTTACATTTTCAAAATTACAAAAAAATTTAACGGCAAAAAAGCACTTTTTTCTAATATTGCTATAAAACTACAATTTTCTCAACCAATTACTTCATAAACGTTTTTAAAAATTGGGAATTTCGTAATACCTTTATTTATATTTTCAAATAAAGAAAAAAAGCAGTATCTTTGATCAATAATTTTCAGATTGTTGGTTTTTAATTGGCTCCTTTTCAAACAAAGGGTAAATGCCTTTTAAAATGTCACAAACCATTTTATGTGTTTAATAAATTGTTTGGTTCACCTAAAGGACATTTCAGTTCACGATGTTTTAAAACTTAGAGCCTTATTCTAGTCTCGGTCTTTTACACTGTGAAAATCATTTAATGAAATAAGACCTAAAGCGACTGACTTAAGTCCTAAGTCAAAAAAATATTTCTGAACCGAATAGTTAAGTTATAAAGAGGATAATGAAAATATTGAAAAAAACCCAATTCCACAAAAATATTCAAAATTAACAGATAAAACAAGTTACCTAATCTTATGTAACTTCTTTAATTTTTTATGTGTGATTATTGTTGTGGTATTGCAGTTCTTTTCAATATTTTCATTGTAATATATTGTCCCACTGTCCTCTGGATATTGTGTAATAAAAAGGAATTATAAGATGAACTCATAAAACTATTAGGAATATGGTTTACTGTTTTTGAGCGAATTGAGTAGGTATTTATGATTGTGTTCTGATCGTAAAATAGATAAGAGAGGAAACGAGATAACGGTTAATTCATTGTGGTGAGGCAGGTTCTATTGAAGTTGAGGATGGATGCAGTGTTACAGTCATTATTCCAATATGGCATTCACTGTTCACTAATAAAATTGTTTTAATAAAACTAATACATATAATAATTGTTGAGTTAACATATTTCTATATTATTATTTAGTCAATTTTAATATTTTCTCTCATCATACAGCTAAAACACTGTCCAGTGCAATATCTGTTATTAACAATATCAACTCCTTATATCAATATAATATATACAAATATCTATTTATTAACTTATGTTTATTTTATTAAAACAGCGAGTATATTATTACATAGTGTATATATATATGTGTGTATGTGTGTGTGTGTGTGTGTGTGTGTGTGTGTGTGTGTGTGTGTGTGTGTGTGTGTGTGTGTGTGTGTGTGTGTGAGTATGTGTGTTTGTGTGTGTGTGTGTGTGTGTGTGTGTGTGTGTGTGTGTGTGTGTGTGTGTGTGTGTGTGTGTGTGTGTGTGTACTATATATGTAAATATATTTGGTTAAGTAAATCTCAGCTTTACACTGTTTAATCATATCATCATTTTTAAAACTTGTTTAATACCTTGTAGTAAAACTTGTATAACTACACCAGGACTCTTCATATAATTCTACTAAGTTTAAAAGATTGGTTATGGTTATCTCTCTGAATATATAAACACCAATAATGTCTATCATTTTATTCTTTTATTTTTAATATTTCATCAAATATGTTCAAAATAATAATATGGCTGGGCTTTATTTGTAGCTGCACCTCATTTAGTTTACTTTTACTTTTAAATTTATACATTTCTACATTTTCTATAATATTTATTTTTAAACCAATTTGAACATGATTAAATGAATTTTACAGTTGAATGAATGCAACTTCAACAGTAATGTAAAGTGGTATTATTTCAATATTTAATCTACAGAATATTGAGAGTAACTATCAATTATTAGCCCACTTGTGCATATATATTGCATTTCTTAGAATGATACTTAGACTAGGTCAAATTATAGCCGTAAATATCATTCACACAATATACAATTTTACCAGTGCAGTTTTAGAAGATTTGGCAGAATAATTTGGTAGCTATTAAACCTCTTGTAATGAATAACATTTCGTTGGTTCCCAGCCAATATACTTTAATTCCCGGTAAAGGGTAGTAATGCAATTAAATTTGTGGCCTATTTACTTCTTCCAATAAGTTTCCATTTATAAAAATATATTCTATCCACCAAAACACTGTAATAATATATGTGTATAGGCCTCTATATATATATATATATATATATATATATATATATATATATATATATATATATATATATATATATATATATATATATATATATGTTTACTCTTATAAAGTATTCAAATGAAACTGCTTGGTAAATAATATGGGTAAAATATAAATTTATTTAAAATAATATATCAATATCAATTATAATAAGCTATATGATTTTACCTTTTGTCAAAAATAAAATAATACTACCCGCCGTAACTTCGTATCGCCTAAAAGAAAATTAATTAGAATGGATATTATTAGCTAAACTTAATTTAGTATTTTCCTAACATAATAACAGCTGAACATATAGGAGTCGATCAAAAAAAGTGTGACAATAAAAGTTCTTCATTGAATGTTTTTTATTGAAGTGTATTGGGATATACTATATATTTTGTATATTGTTTGAAATGTGTTGGAAAATAAATTTCAATTGTTGATTGTTACATAGCAACAAAACTTTGGAATGGATTTAATGAAATTGCTAAAATAAGATAACATAGTCATATTTTAGGGTTTTTTTGGCACTTAAAATTACATGTTGGAAAACATTGATATGTCGTCAGATATCTTCGCAGGAATGTACCAAACAAGTTCCCACAGCTCTATGGCAAACGGAATGATGGTTTAGTAATGGATTAGGCTCATTAGGCTCATACATACATACATACATACATACAAATATTCATTTATATATATATATATATATATATATATTAAATATGGTGATATGTTTTCTTGTATACATAGTTAATAAATTTAAAATATTTCAAACACAAGAATACTTTTAATGAATATATTTATTCAAAGCTTTTCGCCGATAAAAAAGTATCAGCATCTTCAGATGCTGATACTTTTTTATCGGCGAAAAGCTTTGAATAAATATATTCATTAAAAGTATTCTTGTGTTTGAAATATTTTAAATTTATTAAATATATATATATATATATATAAGAAGATTACATCATAATATGATGTAACATGATATAATATGATTATAATAATATAATATATCATCATATTTTTTGTAAACTCAGTAAATGAAACCCCAGTAAATGAAACAAAAACGTTTAGCATCTCTTGCTGATTGAAAATCAATCATTTTCGGGAAAATGTTATTAGGTAGTAACAAAATTTACGGAACATTCATTCAATTTAAAATATATTATATCAAATGTTACTTATGTCACACCTAAATAAAAAAATTTTCATGTGGCAGGTTTTATTTATTTAAAATAAAAAAATAAGACAGTTGCCTCAATTTGTTGTAATTGTGTAAAAATATATATATTTTAATATATCTTTGAGAATATTCTAATTATATTAAGATTGTAATAAATAGGGTAATAAACCAGGGTTCAGTTTTCAATAAAGAAATCAACCCACTTTTTAAAAACCGCAAGTTGATTTATGATAACTTTGTCTGTCTCTCTTTGTCGCCTCACCTGAGTATCTTAATTCTCGACTATATATTATATGAGTTAGATAATTGTAAGACTTAAATCATTAAGAATCAGAGATATTATGGCATGGTGATGAATTTACCGTATCCCGTCTACATGAAAGAAGGTTTTAATTATTTTTAAATGATTTTAAAAAAAATTATTTTTGTCATCGGTTTTCAAGTCCCCCCCCTTAATAAAGATATCTAGGCTATTTTATTTGTGACTTCAAAACAAAATATTGTGATTTGTGAAACGAAACAATCAAATTCAATTGCTTTCAAAGCCCATTGTGTTAAAGTTATTCAGATGTAACTACTCTACTACTAAATAATTGAGAAGAACTACTTCAACCATGAATGGGCCGTGCTAATATCACGCATGGAGGTACCTCACTAGAAATTACTCAAAGTTAACACAAATACTGATCATAAATAAAATAATACACAGATATAGTGATCAGAAAAGTAAACAAAATGTTACAAAATGTTGGACTGAAACTATGTAAAAACATTCTCATCGCTGGAACAAGGAAATAAATTAAAAATTCAACGCAACTTTGATTATGCTAATGAACAGAGAAATAATGCTGTTAGCGCGTGTGTGGTGCAGGTTATCTACTGGGTTAGCGACCTACCCACAGTTCTCAAACTGTCATAGTTAAACTACAATTACCATGCACGATTTTAATTCAACGCTCCATATTCCCTTATAGGCAATCTGTTTGCATAATATGTATTATAAATTGTGTACCGGGTGTTTTTTACTATCTATTTAGATAGCAAACACATATGATTGTAGTAAGAAAGCTAATATAACGTTCATGCCATTTATAGATAGCCTAATCCGGCACATACACACACACACACACACGCACACACATACACACACACACACACACACACATACACACACACACACACACACACACACACACACACACACACACATACACACACACACACAAACTTTCACATACACACACATACACACACACACACACACAAACTTTTACATACACACACGCACTCACACACTCACACACATACACACACACACACACACACACACACACACACACACACACACACACACACACACACACACACACACACACTGTAACGGTCTGACACACCGTGACAAATAGGAAATAAATAATTTCCTGTTTTTAAGTAATAAAGTTGCTTTTTAAGTTAATCAAATTTGGAATTATAAGAATAATAAAGAGTGAAGAAGTAAATAAAACCATAAATAGAATAATTAGGCTAAATTAAAAGGTATTAGAGAAAAAAGTTGTAATAACTAGCTACATTTGACCATCGGGAGTGAGGCTAAAAGCGCTTAAAAAAGCTATCTTAAGAACCAAACCACGTAGAACTTTCATCGACATTTTAAAAGAACCCGAATAGGCCAGAATAGACATTAGTGAAAACAAAATTTGAAAAACTTTAAAAACAAAAACGTTACAGCAGTTTTAGTAAAATAGACATTTTTCAGTGTTTCAAAAATGATAATCAAACTCTGCAAGCTAAAACAGATTCGTTGCCCGACTTGCCTGTACAAGGAATAAATCCAAAGATAGCAAGTATTGCAGGCGGGGTGAGGTAAGTTAAATTCACCGATATATATACTAGATCTCTATGGCCTTAGAGACAGTCTGAAATAAATTTTTAATACGAGGTGCCGCGGAACGCTATGCTGGACCGCGAGTAAGACTGACATCAGGCCAGATGGACCAAACCTCAACGCTTCCGACGTCTAGGACTACCAAGGGATGAAGGCTCCAGACTCAGCCTCCAGGACGCGGGAATGGAGAAAAACCACCACCGACGAACCAGGGATGGCGACTTCCGATGTCCAAGGACCAGGGAATCCAGACGAGGGACTCTAGGACCGGCAGGAACATCTTTGGCAAGTCATTTTCTCTATTCGATACCAATTACGTCAAATTTAGTCAGTTAATTTTATTAAATTCACACAAATATTCAGCTTAAACAATGACTTCACTCTTTATAAAAATTAAATAAATTTAATGCTTAATAAAATGAATTTATGTGATCAGAATATTTCAAATGATAAATATTCAACTTACAAAGGGTTTTTGGCCATGAGCCATTTATTTTCAAGGAAATAAGAATTTTTTGAATATTATAAATTTAAAAATTATGTGTCATAAATATGAATTTACCAATTTGATATGGAAGATAAATTTTTATTATGTCTAATTTGAGAAATAATTTTATATTTATGTAAATGTAATTGATATATATGGAAATTATAAGATTTTAAAATATGGAAAACAACAAGTTATTTAGTGAATTGTTTTGTCAATATAATTGTGTTCTATTTGAAAGAATAAATTTTCTTTTTTATTTAAATAAATAAAATTAAATATGTTATAAAAATCAACAGTATTTGCATTTCATCCTGTGTCGAATAATCAATAAAAACTGTTTAGCTTTTTCCAACTAATATGAAAATGATTATTAAATCAGTAAACAAGTTTAATTAAATTTTATTAAATGATAATAGTTAAAACCTAATGTTTTTAAAGAGTTTCAACTAACTTCATTGAGCTAGCCTAAAGATTAGTTGGTTTTTTGTATAAAAGTCCAGAGACTTAACTACTGGCAGATTGTGTTTAAAAGGACACAGGAGTCACACGATCATATTTTGCACGTTCCCTTGCTGTCTTTGCAGACCATCATCAGGTGGTAAGACTCTGTGAATATTTTGTGTATTATTTTAAATGTGTTTCTTTCCAGCTGACTATTGAAATGACATGTGTGACTATATCTAGACCATAGATAATTGATAAACCAATTTTGGGGAGTTTACACTTATTTTAAATAGTAGTCAGCAGGAATAGGCTTGTTTTGGGCCTGGCCCTATCAGCGGGAAATATACACTTAACTCAGGGATTTTAGCACGGTTTAACAAGCGGGGTGTTTGGCAGATGTTTGGTTTCTTTATAAATAAGTTTTTAAACAACAAATTTTGGTATTCTGCGAAAAGGGATATCAACAAATTAGGGAAGGGGGCGTTGCAATACACACACACACACACAAACAAACTCTCACTTACACAAACACACACACAAACACACATACACACACACACACACACACACACAAACACACACACACACACACACACACACACACACACACACACACACACACACACACATACACACACACACACACACATACATACACACACACACAAACAAACACATACATAAACACACACAAACACACACAAACTCTCACATATACAGACACACACATACACTTACATACATACATATATATATATATATATATATATATATATAATACGTTCTCTTGTTTTATAATTTAAAACAACATAGGTTATTCAAATACAAGAATATTTATTAATTTACATCCAAAGCTTTTCGTTGGTAAACAGTACCAACATCATCAGGAATGAAAATTACAATAATGTAAGCTATATATTGTAATAATGATAGCTTACATTATTGTAATTTTCATTCTTGACGATGTTGGTACTGTTTGCCTACGAAAAGCTTTGGATATAAATTAAAAAATATTCTTGCATTTTAATAACCTATGTTGTTTTAAATTAAAACAAGAAAACGTATTATATATATATATATATATATATATATATATATATATATATATATATGAATTTGCATTTATAAATTTGAATATATTGGGACCAAATAAAGAGGTTAATCTAGGAATGCCTGATACTAAAAGAAATTAAAAACACGTGTAAATATGTTACACTTGCCTATAGTAGCACGTACCTTCTTATATTGTTTGGAGTGGCCGTTTCAAGAAATATGTTCCATTGACAACTTAAATGTACATCCCTACCCTAATATCCCATCTTCACCTTAACCTACAAAAACCTTGAGCTTAGTTGATAATGGGGCACATCTCTTAAAACGGAAGTCCTCATTAATATAAAAAAAAGTAACTATAAGCAAGAGTAATATATATACACATGTTATTAGTTAAACTAGTAGCTCACATGAGAATGGAATCATCTGATATAAAAGAAATTGTTGATAGTATAGAAATGTTGAAAGGAATAATTTATATGTTTAGTTTTTAAATTTTGATCTTTAAAATACTCCAACATTAAATATGGGTTAATGTTTTGTGAAGTTATTTATTCAATTTTATTCTCTTCCTATAGTGTTAAAAATATGCTACTATTGTTATATTTATTGATGCATATATTTCTTTGTATTTGTGTTTTTTGTATAAATAATTATTTATTTAACTATATTATATTTTTTTCTCTTGTTATAGTGTTGTGAATATTTAGCTATTGTTATATTTGTAAATTATTGTTATATTTTATTCATTGTTATCTGTATACTCTTATATTGCCTACCATTATTATCTTGTTCATTTATTGCTGGTTTTGTTTTAGATTTAATTGTTGGTTGGGGTAACATATTTCTTTATTATCAATTTTACTTCATTTTTTTCGCGATGATAACCAACATAGGTTTTTTGCCAGGAAAAAAATAGATATAGGTTGAAATGACTAATATAAATTTCTATACAAAATATAAGAAAGTTGTTCATGATGTTATTTTTATTTTTCGGAATATGATAAATATTGTGTGTTGAATCCGAGACACCCTCGGATTACCGAAAACTGGAAATACACGGAAATAAATTCCTGAGCAATACAAATGGGAGTTTTATTGAACCCTTATACTACAGGTAATAAGGAATGAACTTAACAATTTTATAGAACTTTGTATGAACATTTCTCGGAAGCCTGACTCATTTCCTTAGCACGCCATAAGATTATAAACATTTCTTGAAAGCCTGATTCTTGTCTTTTGTATACCGTATTGATATAAACATTTCTAGAAAGCCCAATTCATTTCCTTTGCATACCGTATTGATATAAACATTTCTTGCGAGCCAGATTCATTTTCTTTGCATACCGTATTGATGAAAAACGTTTCTTGTAAGCCATACTCATTGCTTTAGCATAGCCTATGGCTATAAACCTTTCTTGGAAGCCTGATTCATTTCCTTTGCATACCGTATTGATATAAACATTTCTTGCGAGCCAGATTCATTTTCTTTGAATACCGTATTGATATAAACATTTCTTCGAAGCTCGATTCATTACCTTTGCATACCGTATTGATATAAACATTTCTAAAAATCCCAATTCATTTACTTTACATACCGTATTGATGAAAAACATCTCTTGTAAGCCATACTTATTGGTTTATCATAGCCTATGGCTATAAACCTTTCTTGGATGCCTGTTTCATTTCCTATGGATACCGTATGACAATAAACATTCCTTTGGAAGTTCGATTCATCATTTACTTTTAACATGATAAAATAGGCTCAAATAGTAATAGGCTCGAATTTAACGGAAGCTAAAAATATCGGAGCTCGGATTATCAAGACTCTAATGTATTTGAATTTTCTTTCGAATAGATAAAATATTATAAAATAGAAATAGGGTCGAATTTAACGGAGCCTCGAAATATCGGAGTTCAGATTATTGAGACTCTACTGTACGACAATAGATCTTGGTAAATTTGAGGGAGAGAGAGAATATCGGAGATACTTTTCATATGGTTTGAGGTCCAACAACACTTTACATAGAAGAATATACTTTATATACATGTAATAATAATGTTACAAAATTCGATATTAGGAGTTTGGTTTCAATTCAAATTTCTTTAATAGAATATTTTTCTGAATTACTGTTGGGGGGGAGCGATTTCATAAAATGTTGTTAAATATCATAATAGTTTGTGAACAAGAAAAACTATTTTGTTTAATAATAATTAACAGAATAGTATTAATTTAGTGATTAGATGAAACGGAAATATTCTTAAAGTTTATAATGTAAACACATCCGAGGGAGAAGTATTGTCATAGTATGTTATGAATAATAAAATGAAAAATCTGGTGTAAAATAATTTAATAGAAACGCAAACACGAATATTCCATTTATCAGTTTAAACTGTTTCAAGAAAAATACAATGAAAGTTACACAAATACGTCAGCAGTATTGCTTTAGCAAGAGTTATAACCTTGCACGAAATATCCTCATTCAGGATTATTGTTGTAATAAAATTGCTTTAGCAAGACTTATAACATTGTACGAAATAACCTCATTCTGGATTATTGTTGCAATAATATTGCTTTAGCAAGACTTATAACCTTGCACGAAATAACCTCATTCAGGATTATTGTTGTAATAATATTGCTTTAGCAAGACTTATAATCTTGCACGAAATAACCTCATTCAGGATTATTGTTGCTTAATCAAAATATCCTGATATTTTATTCATATTTTACCAACAGGTAAATGAACCTTTTTGGTCAATGCGTAAAATGATAGTTCGATACAGAGATTTCGTGGTCTCCCATCAGGTAAACATTACGACTGTTTAGGAACACTGGGATACATTCTTGAATATATATTCGGAGTATACTGATGTAGGTGGCGAATAAATTATTGGACTACGAATGAGCTTAAAGTGTTTACAGGAAACCACACTCTTTCTACAGCTCGGCTGTTTATAGAACCAAGTGCTGGGGCATCTGTAATAAGGATAGCTCACTTTATGTGAGTCCACGGAGAGCATTTTCACCGTGTAACAGACATATTATGCGAGATGAACATTCAATAAGACTAATAACCAAAACCGTAGAAAAAATAAAATGAACTTCTCAAGTGGAATTTAACAATACATTACTTCTGTAGAGGACTACTATTATTAAATGGACCATGTCGGGTTTCCTTGGATTTATAAATTATTGACATAATAAATGTTATGTTATTAGTTGCGTTATGCCTCTTCGTTTATATTTCTAATACTCTTACGTTTTGCGCAAATTATAACTGTAGTCAACAATTTAAAACCACTGAAAACAGACGTATTCCATAATTTCGCCTACAGTTTGTGTGTAAACAGTAAACAATCCTTTTAATGTTTTTACTGATTGTAGGATGTGAGACATAAAATATTTCATAAGTCTCTGAGTGAATTGTTATTATTTCCTGACGTGTCTGGTACAAGAAATGTTATTTAAAATTAATTATAACTGAAGTATTTTCGCTTCTTTGATATTTAATTATTAATTGAAAGTTTATGTTTCGATTAATTTAGCGTCATTTATTGCAAACTTAACGGAAATTCTCAACGATTATTTTGACGTATCCAATAAAAGTTTCATGCGATAGAACACAGTTTTGACCTACTTAGGCAAGACAATTTAAATGGAATAAAAAGAAGAAATAAATTTGTTCACTAAACTAAAAAGAACAAAGTTGAGACGATCCATCTGGCTGTGTTGCCTTTTCCGGAAATGTAATTTCCCAAGAGTAACATTTACAAATTTTGTAGCATTTATTGCACAGAACCATTAACATTAAAGATGGCTAATCAGCATTAGCGTTGAAAGATTGTGGTATTAATTTTAGATAAACAAAATATATCCAATAAATTTAACATAATTTAAAAGGAATAATTTTATGATTTAAAAATTTTTAAAAATTTTTTACAATTTATTGTATATATTTGTATGTTTTATTTATATTGCATTAAACAGGTTTTATAACGTCCAGTTATAGACAGACTTTAACACCAATTAATACTCATTCTTGATGTTTCGATACCACTATGGTACCCACTTCAAGGTACACAAGGCACCCTCTTTGACAAAAAAGGAACACATGAAAGCAAAAAACCATACATACAATATTTCACCATTTAAAACAACAAAAATAATAACACATTAACAAAAAAGGATAACTTTATAAAAAAATTACTCATTCTAATGTAAGCAAGTAATATAACTTAGTGTTAGTTAACAAAGTCTTGCCATGAGTGACGCATGCCTGAGTACTAGATCCAATCCTAAATAGGCCTACTACAATGAAAGTGAAATTCAATTAATGTGCAATAAATTAGAGTCAATTGCATGTAATAACTGATAGTAATAAGTGATAATTAATTTGTATGATGCTATATCAATTTTTTTAACTTTGAATAAAACTAAATTGAAATGTACTATAATTTAAATAGAAGCAATCTCTTTGTGGATATCATATGCCAATGCTACAAATTCTAAAATAATACCATATTTGCTTAATTCATGACATGTTAAAAAAATGTAAAGCCAGATATAAAAATTAGTATAAAGGTTTCAAATGTGTTCTCTTTTCTTTGTATTTTTGTGAAATTCTGTGTATTGAAACTTGATTTATTTAAATTTGAAATTTGTTGGCAAGATTAAATATTGAATGCACCATTCTTAAATTCAATCTAATTCTCGACTTTGCAGGTCAATTATCTAATTATGTAACAAACAACTGGAATATTTAACATCCATAATTCCTTAAGAATTCATATCTAAAAATTTAAGTTACAAGATATAACGGGAAAGTGTTATATTTCTGGGCGGTATTGGTTCAGCAAAAATTTAAATTATTATCAGGTTTAAAAACTGTATCAGTTATTTTAAACTGAAATCAGAGTATATTGTTATAATAATTAAATAAAAAACCCACTAACCACAATATAACTTAATTTAATCACTTGATGTACATTTCGGTTACCAGGTAACCATCTTCAGAAGTACTGAAGTAGAGTACCTCTGAAGAACGGTTACCTGGTAACCGAAATGTACATCAAGTGATTCAATTAAGTTATATTGTGGATAGTGGGTTTTTTATTTAATTATTATAACATTAGGTCACAGTTGCTCCAGAAAACATTCAATTAAAGATGAAAACAGAGTATCGATTCTCTACGCCCTTTTCACAGATTTCAAATCAAGGGAGGTGGGAATGTGTTAAAATAGTTATAATCCTCAAGTGCGTAAATTTTAATTCTTTAACCGAAACAAAAATTAAGCCCATATTAGGGATTAAAGCTTATGATCAATTTAAATCAATTCAAAGGTTATACTTTTATTTATGGATTGCACGGAACTAATAGTTATTAAATTAATATAAATTAAATATTAATAAATTATTATTAGTTGAACTAACAAATTATTAGTTAAACATTCATAATATATATTATATTCACCTATATTTAAATCAACGTACACAAAACATACACAGTATACATTAAACAACATAATGAAACATGTTTTCGTATAAACATAGTATGTATTTCCCTTCCATGTTATTCCTATTTGTTAATCCAAGTTTATTTCCGGTTGAAAGAGGAGTTATAGTTATTATTTAGTGTGAATCACCAATTTTACAGGTTGTATTGGTACACTAATTATCTACCTCTGTAAAATCTATCGTTAACTTTACCACATTTGTGACAGTAAAATTAACTGTTTTGTATCAATATTATACTAATTGTATCTATTTTATATAACTCTAAATGTCAAATATATTACCGTAGATTGATATTGCTTATTGTAATGTCATGCTCTTGAAGGAGAAAATCTTCTCCAGTGTTTATTTTCTCCGGTGTTTATTTTGAACACTCCTCCTCAGTGTCAAAACATTGATGGAAATCTCAGTCCACACCCCAATACTTATCCCCTCGGGGCTTCGTTACTTGATGATACAAAACATTTGACAGGAAATGTATAATTTCAAATGTACGGTCAGGTTCGACGGACGTTTCGGTTACGTGGTTTCAATATTTGCCAAAATAACTCCGTATTTGTTCCAAGAGTATGTTTTAATTGTGTTTCAGTGTTATTACTGTTGTGCTGTTGTATGTTTTTATTTTGTTGTTATATACACATCTACACACACACACACACACACACGCATATATATATATATATATATATATATATATATATATATATATATATTTATTTATATAGATATAATTACATATACCTTGAACCTGTCAGTAGTGTATGTTAGATCCCGACGAAAATTATTTTTTAAATAAACTTTTTTGGTAAACATAAAATATAGTTATAGTCTTTATTATAAATAATGTTGGTAGTACTGTGTTAACAGTACTTATACAGACAAGGTTGGTAGTCTGTAGACTTATGGTTAGTAGAGATCTAAAGAATGTTCACATGTTCGTTTGTTTGCATGTGTCTATAAATATTTGCAATGAACATGTAAATATCTATAAATCTTCACAAATTCATACACTACAAATGGAGGTGTCTGTGAGTTTTTCAAGGTCTCATTTCATATACTTTTATATTCAAAACCAAAATAAGCGTACTCAGAGATATATTTCGAGGTCGGTGATAGGAGGTAGATGATAGTAAACTATTCTCCATCGGTAAATTGAGATTTATCGTACGAAAACAACTGCAAGACTTCAAATGAGTAATAAAACTGATGTGAATAAGGTTTTGTTTATTTTACAAAACATTCTCGAAAAGTATTAAGGTAATTAGAGCTTAGCTTTTCATGAAAATTCACAATGGTAAAATCCAAAACCGTTTACTCTAAATCTCATCACATAACAGTTTAATAAAACAAACACACTTGTTTAATAAAACAGACAACTCACCTTGATTAGTACTTCCTTACTATTAAAATATTTCATCAAGCCACAATATTCTAAATAACGATAGGCTCCGTACCGTACAACTATAAAACAAACAAAATAATATACTTAAACTATAAAAATATCCTAACAAACAGAACACAAAATTCCTCGCTCCTATTTTACATTATTATTCTCCGCATATTCAATATAATAACTTTAAACAAGGCTGAAACAGTTTTAAAAATTCTTCATATAAATACCCGCTACTAACTTTGCAATTATAAATTAGGTTGTTTAAAAAAATATAACTAAACACAGAGAGTCAAGTTAAACTATTATTAAAATTTACCCATCAATTCAAACGTTTTAACAAGCGGGAGCATTTAGTTTAACCCTTAGTACGTCAGAACCAGAAAGCACAGTAATTAATTTATCTGAAACAACAAACAAAGAAAAACCTCAAAATATCACCATAATAGAAACAAGAAACACAAAACAAATAAAACCGCAATTCCTTAGCGAAACACAAATAATTTATTTTAGCTTGCAACATCCCGTATGTGTTACAAATAGTTTAAGGTAAACCATGTCCTTGGAGGTCGAAGAAGTCGTAAGACGAAAACGTTCCTCCAAGTGTAAGTTAACAATGTAACAACCTATAGTTAATAAAAGGTCTGGTCGCAAGTAATAGCAAAAGTGTAATAAGTGATTAACAACCAGCTCGTCATGAACAGCAACAAGATTTCAAGAAATATATATGAACAAAATTAAAACTTATTTTTTTTATATTGTCCAATGATTTTATTGTAATCCATTTCCTGTATTCCAAATGTAATTCATACATCCTTTTATTATGGTTTTTATACATGTAATTGATTTCCATTGTATTATCAGGATTACGGGGGCAAACAAATGAATTTATGACTTTCATACGATAAGGACTTTTATATTTTCAGTTATTAAAAAGATTGAGTTGACTTCAAGACAAGAATTTTTTAAGTATAGGAATTACAATACTAAGAATGATCCATTCTTAGTATTGTAATTCTTGAGGATGTTGGTAATGTCAACCAACGAAAAGCTTTGAGCGTATTATTCAATAAATTATTCCTGTAATTAGTGCAAATTATTTAATCTTAAAAAAATATATATACAGTATATATATATATATATATATATATATATATATATATATACATATAAATAAATAAATAAATACATATATATATATATATATATATATATATATATATATATATATATATATATATATTAAAATGCTTTCCTAAAAAACATTTTGGTGTTTATACAGTCGACAATTTTCTAAACGAGTATCATCGAACATTTCTAATATCATATAGACATATTTTTTGGTGCAAGCATCTCATACATCTCTAGGCAAGCATAATAGCTATACAGATTGATAATATTTAGTATGACAAATAGGGTCAAGACATACAGACTAAGTGGAATGTCTGTAATTTCTTTTTGCATGTTTTAGTTTCATGGCATTGTTGCAGGGTCGTGTTGCAGACAAACGCGCACTTACGGTGACGACCTTCAAACACGAAAAGTAGATTGGTTTACCGGTGGGGTTATTTTTAAAAACCTATGTATGAATGACTTGCATAATAAGACAAAGTAAGTTTTACTACACAGTATCAGAACGTTATGATTAAATCTCTTTACAGCCACATGAGATATTTAATAAATAAATTTTGTATATTGCATTTGACTAGATTTTTAAATATACAGACTAAAATACATTGTTTTTACTATAGCAGTCTTGGTTTTAGATGATTGATTAAATGCTTATTTCCATAAATACCTAAACAACTAATCAGAATACAACTTCCGTTCTAACTGTTACTTTAAATCTCCAGTTACTTTATAACTGAAATGTACATAAGGGTAAAATAAAGAAGGTTTGTAGTTAAGAGGTTTTTGTGTATTTATTATTAAAATCAACCACAGTATATTCCTAATAAATAGTAATTGTATTAATTTTCTTAATAAAATTTAATTATTTATTTTTATTTTTGTTTAAGCCTGTACTGAACCCCAGACTCTGTCTGCGATGACCTTATCATTTACAAGCCGAAAATGTACAGTCAGGCTAGTATCCTGTTCTGGAAACTTCAGCTCTGTCCCCCACTCCAAACCTAATCCCTTCCCTACCACCTGGCTTATGCAAGTTTTACAGAGTGATTCTAATCTATCAGCCACTCTGCATTGGTTAAGAAACAGCCTCATCTACCCTCGAATGCAGAACAGTTTTGTTAAATTTATCCTTGAATTATGTTTACTAAATTAATAAAAACTCTGTGAACATAATATCACAGGAGTATTACTCTAAAATATATTTCATCACAGTTCAAATAACTTGGTGCCTATTTCATATTCATAGATGCATCATCTGCAATGCATAAGATGTTATGATTAGAGCGTGGAAAATACTTATGTTATCAAATATAACCGCTATATATCAAAAGTATACAATTGTTGTCTTAAGTTGATTATAGATTTTTTCAACTTTTAATCATAAATAATGATTTAAAAGGTTTTGTAAAACTTACACACGCCAAGAATACCATTAGTGTGTTTACCTTCCTTAGCCAAATCTCTTTGTTTTTATATTTAGGGGTTAATTTTTGCTAAATACATTTGCGTATTAAATAAAGTTATCCTTCAATTATGTTTACCAATTAAAAAAAATCTCTATCTGTGAACATAAAATCACGGGAATACTACTTTAAAATACATTTTATCACAGTTGTAATGAGTAGGTGCCCATTGCATATACATAGATACATCATTAGTAGTGCAAAAGATCTCATTATTGGGGCGTGGAAAATACTTTTGTTATCAAATATAATATAATCGCTATATATGAAACGTATACAATTCTTGTAAAAGTTGATTATCGATTTTCTTTAATGTTTGATTAAAAATTATGATTTAAATATTTGTGAAAAACATACACACGCCAAGTATACTATTCATGTTTTTAACTTTCCTTAGTCAAATCTCCATATTTTTATATTTAAGGGCTAGTTTTTACTAGAAAAATTAGTTTATTTCAAGAAATGTAAGGTAAATAATGTAAGGTGTAAATAATGATGGTATCAGTAAGTGTACTACTATTTTAGATTTATAAAAATAAAATTCAAAAATAAAATATTTATAAAGTATAAATTTATCAGGAATAAATTAAAGTGGAATACATTTGGAAGAGCCAAACTTTAAAGATAGTGAAAGTAAAGGTGGTGATTGTAGAATGTCATCTATAGTGGTAGCATTTGGTTTAAACTTTTATAGGAAAATAATTTATTATATTTAACGTTTTAAAAATATGGGTTTGATAGTTTGTATTTAAGCATTTTATTATATGATACCTTATGTATATACCATTTCTTTATATATTTCGATTGTTTATACTCAATATTTTCGTGTATGTTACGTACTTAGCTTTCTTTATAAGATTTGATTGTTTGCACTTACTAATCTTTGTATGGTTCGATGGACTGAACTTGGATTTTTTTCTTATTGGAGGCTATACGAAAGAAGGCGTAATCTGAAGTTAATGTGAGAATAACTATATTACTCTAAAAAAATAATAAACAACTCATCATAAACCTAAATTATGATTTTAAATTCTGATACTATATAAATTCTAGTTTCTTGTATGAATTTAAAATTATCTTGTATGACTTGATCTTAGGTAATAAACATTCATTTTTATCCTATTAGAGCTTGTACTCTAACGAAATAGAGTCTGAGTATTAGAGTCTGTGCCGCTCTCCTAATACTTCGATCATACTAAGTAAAAGTAGAAAACAAACCCGCTTCTACTGATAATAGCTTAGGCAAAAGAAGAAGTTCGAGGCTAAATTACGACAATAGTATTTAGTCAGCTTCGAGTAACCTGTCAGCTGTAGATGCACTAGAGTCAGGACAGATGATTGTTAACATTTTATAATAAGACATTTAAAAAGAAATAACCTTCTTAGATACCGGTCATAATCTAGAATGTTTGCTCGAAAATGACAAAATAGACTAAAAACCATCACTCCCAAAAGTATGTTCTGTAATAAATAAAAAAGCAATGCCTTTTTCGTGGCTTGTTACAAGTTCACTCAAAAAGACTAAAAGAAAAAAGTGACCAATCAGAGCTGGCAATGACACATGGATACATTATGACAAAGAAAAGACAGAAATTGGTTTACCCTCCTTTACCCCTCTAAATCCCACCCCTTCACTCAAACCACCAGTGAAATTATTACCTACATTAGGAGGACTGATGGACTGATGATTTGACACGTTATATTTAAAGTGCTCCTGGAAGAATTTGCAGAGGTTCCAATCAAGAAACCCACCGGGTTTCACCTAATTCCAGGAGAAATCCTGTAGGTGATTTTACTCAAGGCTGTAATGGAACTTCTCCACCTATATAAAGAGTATTGCCGGCTAAAATAAGTTCTAAAAGACATGGAAGAGATAGCTTGATTACTCCTGATCTCAAAGCCAGAACAACCGTCGAATTACAAATCATACTGTTGTTCAATATTGTTGCTCTCTGTAATGAGAGCCTCCAGGAGTAGCGACTCAACCAAAAATGGAAAAGCTGAGTTTTTTCGGAATGACGTCATAATAAATGGACAACTTGTACCGTATAAAAATAGGGGGAAAAGCTCGGTCTAATTTTATACTTATAACTAAACTGGACATCTAAAAAACCAAACTAAACTGAAAAAAAGAGCTTGAAATCTGGTACAGAAGACTATAGAAGCTCATTGGTCATTGTTCTAAGCCCCTACCATAAATGGTGTACAAGCTAATGATCAAGCCCATATGGATACACGGGTTGCTACTCTGGATGTGTACCAAAAAAATAAAGTGTTGAGATCCCTAAATGGCTCCATGGTACGTCCGAACTTTTGAGATACAAACAGATCCCAAAAGAAGGAGCGTGATACAACAGTAAGTAACAGTCACTTCCAGCGACTCCAGCAATACCAGCACGCAACAACTCAACAGCGGGCTCAGACTGCTCCATCTTTAGTGTACCAAGTCTCTGGTTAAGCAACAATAACTGCACGTCATCAGGAGTATTAGGATATTAAACCTGTTTTGTTTACTACAGCAAGCATTACTAATTTCAGGTTTCTGACAAGAAATCAGGATGTTAGATTGGTCGCGTCTTAGTTGCATCAAATAAAAAAAAATATATAAACATACATTGCAAAACAAGTAACGTTATTTAAATAGCCTAATATATTTTATCATGATAAAATTATCAAAATTACAAAGACTAAACTATACATCATTATTGATTATAAGATTGGAATTTTCGTTATTTTTATAAAATAAAGTTTTCTTAAATATTTTTCATGAAAAAAGTATTGTTATTGGTTATATATTTTTCTTTATACATTTTATACTTACACCAACAATTGTAAATTTATTTTAATACATACTACTAACGTATAAATGATAATTTATTTAAATATTAATAGCTATGACACATATTTAAGGAAAGCGTTTTATTTGATTTAATTATTAACTCTTACTGGAAGGAAAATCAATGTCATTTTATCAATAAATAAATAATTTAAATAAAGTTTTTGACGTATTACGGAATTTAATAACGATAATTGCTTCTTTGGTAATGGAAAGTCCTATTCACTTACTGACGTCATCGACCTTCATTGATAACTCGATTAGAAGTCTGAAACACTCTGTCTTCTCTTACTATTAAAGTAAAATTCTCTTTCTTGTAAAAACATTTCTGTTCTGTGAATTTTAACTCGTTTCAATGACGTATTAGAAACAATCATTTCATGGGTTTATTCAGTTTCGCAAAGCTGGAAGGCCGTCCTACTAGCCTTGATAGCGCAGATCTTGTCCAAACAGATCCATGCTGTTCTTTCTTTTAACCTGAAGTTTTCATGTTTTTCGTCAGAGTTTATGGCTTGAACAAATATTATTTTGAACCTAGCATTGCCTTTTTCCTAATTACACACATAACTTGTAAATGTAGCTAAATATTTTTTATCATACATTAATTCTTCTATAAAATTCCTTTATTCCTACAAATTATTAATTCTTGTATACATGCTTTATAACTTTATGGGATTGGTTTTCTGAGTTATTTAGAAATTTCTTCACATAACCTCTCAAGCCCAATGGACTACATTACTATTGTTCTACTGTACAGTATTTTCACTGTATAGCAACAAAATATAAATTTATTTTAAAGTTATCTATTACTTAAATACTATATTTATTGTTTATGTTAATATATTTTATGTATCATAATATACAATTATTATTATTTATAAACAACTATTTATTTTCTTTTAATATATTCTATATACGATGGCTTGAAATATTTATATCATGCAACAGTTTATCGATTTTACATAAGAATAACTAATCACTCGTCATCGGTTATGAAACATTTTCTTTCTTTGTGTTTTCTTTTGGTGATCTGTTCTAGTGATAAAGTGTCTATTGGTGAAATATTGAAGATTTCAATACTAATCATGCTTTACCACTGTGTGTATCTGTATGTGTATAGGTGTACAATCTACTTATTTTTGAGTGTATATATATGTATATATATATATATATATATATATATATATATATATATATATATATATATGTGTGTGTATCCTATCTCACTCAATAATCCGGTTACAAATATATTTACTAATTCATTGAGGTGTCACTCTTTTCGCACCTATATTGCTAACATTTTCAACTAATCTTCTTAAAAACATTTTTTAATTGTAAAAGTTTTAATTGTAGAATGTAATAAATATACCACATTATCAAGTGAAAGTGTTTTAACTAAAGTGAATTAAATATCCTATCTATAGAAACGTATAAACAAATATTAATAAAAAAGTGTCACAGAAACAAATCAAAATTAAATCAAAGTATAATACTTTAATACATTTTTTGTGTAATTTCAAATTTAATAGTGATATTTAGTTCACTTTGACAATATTGTTACTCATAACAATCTTTTGATAAAAAAAAGGTGTTGAGTATATGATAAAGATATATACGAGCCTAAAGCTGTAGCCTATAATATGAAGTTTGGTCATTTGGAGGCAGCCCGGCCTATATTTATCTGCTAATTATTTTACTTTAACAAAATGCTAATAAATTTAAAAAGATCTGTAGGCCTGTTAAAAAAAAGAGTAAATGACAAAACAAAATTATAACTGTAAACGAATTTTACTAAAACCATTTTACCTCTCATTTTATCGCTGTGGAAACGGTTTACATTGCTTTATATTGTGAAATGGCATTATAGTTTTGTAGTTTCGTTTCAGGTCGTGTTTTTGTTTTGTTTACGTTACGCACTAAATAGATAAGCTAAAAATATTTTGAACACATAAGACTTTGTACTATTTCCTAACCTACGCTTATTTAGATTTTCCTTAATTTATATATAATTTATATATAAATATTAGTACATAATTATTTGTTCATTACAAAAGAAATTTGTATTTAATATATTATTACGTAGAGTTGCATTACTGCAATAAACTATTTACAGATACTCCAGCACCTATATAACAGCCATTTTACTTATTAGGCCTACATTGTAGTCACGGTTCTAATAAGGACAAATAATAAATGCTATCAAGCAGCAGAAATTTAGTCGTCCATTAAAGTAATAAACTTTCCTTTAACCATTTTAGACCTCGCACCATAACTTCTAAAGTTTCCTAAAACCCTAAAAATCTATACACCAGTAAAGCACATAATAAATTTCTACCTTTAATTTCTAAGCTTAAAAGCATCGTTTTAATCAATAAAACACAAGCATTTGCAGTTTTTGTGTTGTACACCTTGATGTTTTCTTATATAAATATTTACTTTTAGTTATACTTGGAAAAAAAACTACTTTCTAAAATTTTCATTAGATGCGTTTCGCACTAGGTCGTTGCATTGTTCAATGCGGTTATTCAGTGATCCGATTGTTGATCAGGTGTGTTGTAAGGCCTGTTAAAACACACGTGAGTAACAGTCTTGTCCATGACTCACAGCCTAGAACATTGCATTGACCTAGTGCAAAACGCGTCTGTTAAAAATATCAGTAAGTATTGGTTTTTTGCTTAGTGATACTAAAATGATTAAGATAATAATTTGTTTGAAACACAATGTCTCAGCCGTGTAATGACAAGTTAAATATATGAAAAGGTGAACAACTCTTATTTTTAAAATATTTTCTTATACATAAGTTTATTCAAATATCACACTAATGGGATCCATGAAAATTAACCTTGTAATGATTTATTCAAAGAAAAAGACACGTGATTTTATTTCACGAGTTATCCTAGTTTACTAGTGATTAATTTTACTTCATTAGCGGAGCATGTTGGTGTATAAATATACTTTGCTAATGCATAACCTATCCTCCTGTAATGCAAATATAAACCCGTTTCACAAAACTATCACTAGGGGCTAGTATAAACCCTGTATCACAAAACTATAATAATAATATTCTCCTAAGAATGTATTAATTACAACCTATTCTTATACACAATCCTAAATGTGTTAATGTTATAAATCTGTTCATCATAGGTTAAATAGGTGTTACAGATAATTAGGTTACATTAATTTAAGACTATCCGAACTTTAACTTGTGTTGTAAATTTGTAAATACTCACTGAGACAGAGCATTTTAAATCGCTCCGTGGTGATCTTCATAATGTGTATGTGTGGTCTGTTTCATTTAAGTGATTGGCGAACGCTGAGTCGGTGTTATGCTTGATCGATTTATGAGCTCTTTGAATCTGTGTTGGAAGCTGCAACCTGATTTCCCTATTTTTAATTTGTTGCAGTCTTTACAAGTTATTTGTATATGCCTGGTACTTGATATTTATCTTGTTGTTGGTGTTATGTTGTATTTTATTTTCCTAGTTTGTTATTAGTTTTAAATGCAATTTTTTATCCTTTCTTGGATTTTGAGAGAGATTTCATCTGATGTTATTTTTATGTACGCTATTATGATAAATTCCCCCCCCCCCTGTAGGGTTGCTTTTTGCCTATTTTTCTCCCACTAAACAACACTTACGTTTTTATACATTTAGACAAAACTAAAGTTCGGATAGTCGTAAATTAACGTAAAGCTATTGAATTGGTTTCGCCAAACGTAATGGACGATAAAATCCAATAAATCTAATGTATTACATTACGTTTATATTTTCTAGGCTTTATAAAGAACTGGTTTTTATCAAATGTAATTCGAAGTACTTCACATGTATTTAGGCTACATAGACTCAATACAGATAGGCTAATACTTACTTTATTTGCTACATCGTACTTACTGACGATCAAGGCCATTGGTTGAAAGCGTAAATATTCCTCTAACACACTTCCCGTCGAATCTAGTTTATCAGTGTAATATCCCACTGTGATATCACATTCCATTTGGGCTGGAATGTTTGAGGTGAAATTTGTATGTCTGCCATGATCAGGTGTCAATTAAAAATAAGTTATAATAAAATATAATACTTTATATTTTTAATCCTTCATTTTGTCTGTATTATCCAGACAACTTTGTAGGAGGAGGGACATCAATTATTTGAAAGCCAGTTAGGTTTTATGTATAAATCCGATTTTGTTGTTTTATATAAAGTGTTTCTAACTCAATATCTGCTTCAGCTATAACGTGTTGTTTTTAAACTTTCTTATCAATATTTTTACATGATAAAAATAATAAGATATATATTAACACCACAGGTCATTTAATGCAATAAATATAAGCCGAAATATAATTATAAATTGAAAATGTACAATTTAAGAGTATATAGGAGCTTCGAAAGATATTTATTCTATGACGTAAATAATTTATCATAGTTTACGTTTTATATATTTTTCAAAATAAATCGAACTTTTTACTCGTAAAAACCATAAATACAAATTAACGAGTTTTCCTTCAATTACGACCACCCTCGTTTTTAGCGAAGGAAACGAGTGGGCGAGTAATTCTTTCTACCGCGTTTGTACCCTATGTAATCACTTGAAAGGTTTGATGTATTTCTTCATTTAGTCTATGCCGTTTTCCTTTTGAACCTTCTGTTGATGACGTTAAAGGCCATTAGGTTTCTTATTATAAAGGGCACGGTTATCACATTCGTAAATCAAAGTTTGTAATTGAAAGAGTTAATATAATAATAGAAAATCATAATTAGGAAATCATAGAAAACAGGTTTCAATATTATTTACAGTGGTTAAAAAGTTATATTACTAGGATATAGATAGACAATTGTTAAGTAGTTTATTCTTGGGTTTCAATACTAGTTATACATGTTTAACAATTTTTTTTGTTAACTGTGTTATACTCTCTCTCTCTCTCTCTCACACACACACACACACACACACACACACACACACACACACACACACACACACACACACACACACACACACACACACACACACACACACACACACTCACACTCACACACACACACACACACACACACACACACACACACACACACACACACACACACACACACACACACACACACACACACACACACACACACATACACACACACACACACACGCACAAACATACACACACACACTCACACACACACACACTCACACTCACACACACACACACACATACTCACATACACACACACTCACATACACACACAAACCCACACACACACACACACACACACTCACACACACGCGCGCACACTCACACACACACACACACACACACACACAAACACACACACACAAACACACACACACACACACTTACACACACACACACACACACACTTACACACACACACACACACACACACACACACACACACACACACACACTTACACACACACACACACACACACACACACACACACACACACACACACACCACTCATCATCCCCCCAAGCACAAAAACACACATACAAAGAGTTTTAAATAGTATTAAATGCACAAAGTCTAAATAGGTTCGAAAAGGACATCAGAGTCTTATTAGCTTTTGTGTTAAAGTAATTAACAAGTGCACATGCTTCTTTCAACTAAATTTACGATATATCTTCTAATGACGAATGTATTTGCATTACAAAAAAATACATATTGAAGTAACACAAATATATTGTCAGCATATGAGAATGTGAATTAAGCAAGGAAATATACAGAATAATAACTCATAATTTAATAAAATAGAAAACAATCTACCAAAAACTCAATGCCAATAGGGAGTAGGTTCTAGGAGGCGTATTATCATGTTTCAGATATTTGTATATGCTCAACAAATAGTTAAGAGCTAAGATGAAAGATACGGGATGTAATTTGTCTGAGTTTTCTAAATACGTCTTGAAATACAACTTAGGTAACAAACATTTTAACCGAACATTTCGTTTAGAGTGTCTTCAGTCGTAAACGTTTTTGAGTATAAACTTGGTCTTTTACGTTTTAAAAATTGTTAGAAACAGTTAAACATGCTATCTTTAATATCTTCAAACTTTTCTTTGGAACTGAAATCAGTAACTTACTAAATAGCAAGGAAAAGTTATTTTTACTAAATTTTTAAAGTTTAAAATATGTAAATATTATTTCCAAGAAATTATTATCTTTGTCAAGGCGATCTTTCAAGAAAAGAGTGTAGTTTAATTTAGAAAATGTGAAGGACTTTTCACGGTTCTGCAAGACATCCAACGGAAACTTTAGGCCGTTCTGTGAAGGTTCTCCAAGACCCCGTAAAAAGGTTTCATAGTCGCTAATGTTAATATTTACTTCGTATAAAGATGCAAGTTGTTTGGAACGGTTACAAGCATTTTATAGTTGGAAATATTTTGTTTAATAAATAGGGGTTACTAATAAAATTTATAATTCCTAATTAAATTAAATTGATTCTTCTGAATGAATTACTAAAGTACAATATACAACTTCATTATTAACCTAAATCATGTAACTGTATGGTGTTTATGTGACTTGCTAATATTCCAGATAAATAAAGTTATCTAATGAAAAGGACATTTTATAATTTGTTTCATTGTTGCAATATTTTGGAACAGTTACTCATACACTTTTTTTGGATTACGTTTAAAGAAAATATAATAAATATCCTCTATATAGCAGAACTACCTGTTTCAAAATTAGGTATTTATAATAAGCGTAAGCTTTTAAATGTAAGGCAATGTACGCGACGTATATTATCACCATTTATACTTTTATAACCGATTTAAATATAAACGTAGATATTTTTTCAGGGAAAAATTTCATCTTAGTTTTTTCAGGCAAGGTAAATGTTTTGTCATAACTCTTTTTTATAAGTTTTATTATATGTGGTATATGTGAAGATTAAAAAAGAGAAATATTTAAAATGGTTAAATACAAAGAAAATTGATGATAAAATAGAACTTAATGCACAACAAGCAAAAATTAGAAGAATGGTTGCAGAATCAAAAAACAGAAGTTGGGAACAATCATGCCAAAAGATAGAATCTTTTATTGGAGGGAAAAGAAGTACAGAAGCTTGGAAAACTTTGAAAACATTAAGAAAAAACTCTAAGGAGTCACAACAAATGACATATATTGATTTTCAAACGTGGGAGGAATATTTTAAAAACTTATTAACAGAATGCAGAGAAGAACATTTGGAAAAAAATCAAAATGAAATACCAGAAACAGTAAATAATACCTATCTAAATTTGGATATGGAAATAGTGATACAGGCAATAAAATCTATGAAAAATGGAAGAGCTTCAGGACCTGGAGGAATTCCAGCCGAACTATTAAAGTATGGTACAAATAAATTATTTGCAAATTTGAAGGAACTTTTTGAAAAATGTTTGAATGGAGAAGAGACACCAGAAGAGTGGAAAATAGGCTATATATCCACATTACATAAGAAGGGTAATAAGAAGCAATGTGAAAACTATAGAGGAATAACAGTTACAAATACATTGAGCAGAATTTATGGAAAAATAATTAAGCAATATTTAGAAAATGAATACAAGGATATGGAGGCTGAGGAACAGGCAGGTTTTAGAAGAGGAAGATCAACGATAGATCACTTATTCTGCTTAGAACAAATAATTGAAAAGAAAGTAATTCGTTTACAACCTCTCCATTTAGTATTTATAGATATAGAAAAAGCTTATGATAATGTACCATTATCAAAGTTATGGGAAGTGTTAAAGTCAAATGCTATAAGTCAAACTATAATCAAGGCAATTCAAAATTTATATAAAAATTCTATTTCCAAAATAAAAATAGGAAACAATCTGTCAACAGGTTTTGAAGTAACAAAAGGATTACGCCAAGGATGCTGTCTGTCACCCACATTATATAAAATTTATACAGAAAAGGTTTTGAAAAATTGGAAGAATAAATGCAAAGGAATGGGAATCCCAGTAAACAATATCACAATTTACTCTTTACAATTTGCAGATGACCAATTGATTTTAGCTCAAGATTATGAAGACATTGAATATATGACTCGAAAGATAATAGGAGAATACAAACTATGGGGATTGAATGTTAATATGAATAAAACTAAATACATGGTCATAGGAGAAAAAAGTAAAGACTTAATAATAGAAGAAGAAAATATTAAAAGAATATCACATGTTGAGGAATGTAAGTATTTGGGAATGAAAATTACAAATGATGGGAAACAAGATAAAGAAATTGGATCGAAAATAAATTTGGGAAAAACAACAATTTCAATGTTAAATGGAATTTTATGGGATAAACATATAACTAATCAAACAAAAACAAAAATTTTTAATACAATAGTACGAAGCATAATGACATATGGATCAGACGTTTGGATATTGAAATCAACATTGACAAAGAAATTATTGGCAACTGAGATGGATTTTTGGAGACGTTCTGCGAGAATATCAAGATTGGATAAGATCCGAAATCAAATAATTAGAGATAAAATGGAAGTACAAAATTTAATTACAGATTTTGTAGAACAAAAACAGTTAATGTGGTATGGACATACGAAAAGGATGAATGATGAAAGACTACCAAAGATGTTGTTGGAATGGACACCACCAGGGAGAAGACGAAGGGGAAGACCATCGAAAACGTGGATACAGGAAATTAGTTCATCTTTAATCAAATGGGATATACCAGAAAACTTGTGGACAGATAGGGATGAATGGAAAAACAAAATTAAAAACTGTATTTCATTAGACTTAGGTTAAAATGTAAAACATTGTAAAAAACCTGTCATAAAAAATTATATGTGGTATAATATCATTTGCGACGGTATATATTCTAAAGCCGAGTTAATTAAAAAAAATATAAATATATTTATTTATGATTAAACATATGTCAAATAGAAATATTGTTTTAATTTATATATTTATAAAAGGTTTCACCCAATAAAATAAGTATTAGCCTCTTCAGGAATAGCAATGATGGAAATACAGTATATTTATTACATTTAGCACTATTCTGTAACACAATCGTCATAATTAATAATTGAAAATTATCGTATAACCAGTAATAAAAAATTACAACTTGCAAGAAGTGAAATGTAACCTTATTTCCAAAATAAAAACTTATATACAGTATCAAGATCGCAGTGGTACAATGTATTGTAATGAAAATATTGGAATGAAACCCTAATACCACAGAAATACTCAAAGATAACAAAGAAAACAAGCTACTTGAGATTATACCCTTATGTACTACATTTCGATGACCATGACATCATCAGAGGGTCTTATTACAACATTACAATCTAGTGAACAAGACGTTACTAACTAGATTGATAACAATCGTTCTCTGCAGTCGCTATTTATAGGCGTGAGGTAAGCTCCGACCCCTCTTCGCCCTCGACCAACAATAGGCTAAGCCAAAACGTACACTATATTATTAAATATGTCATATAAATTACAGTTATAAATAATAAATAAAATAAAAAAACAATTTGAATAAAGAGTCATGTTTTAATTTCACTTATTCATCCAGTTATATTTTACTTGTTCCAAAGGATAGTTGTTTGATAATGATGTCTTGTTCAAAGAAAAGAGTTTAAGCGAAAGGTTTAAGTTTTTTAAAGTGCATACTTCATAAATAAGCATTGCATACAATTTTTGGTTCTGATACCGTATCAATTGTACATGTCTGTTGTGTACATATGTGTGTATTGTGTGTGTGTGTGTGTGTGTTTGTGTGTGTATGTGTATATATGTGTGTGTGTGTGTGTGTGTGTGTGTGTGTGTGTGTATGTGTGTGTGTGTGTGTGTGTGTGTGTGTGTGTGTGTGTGTGTGTGTGTGTGTGTGTGTGTGTGTGTGTGTGTGTGTGAGTGAGTGTGTGTGTGTGCATACGCGTGCGAGTGAGTTCCCGTGTGTGTGTGGGGGGGGTGGTTGTATGGGTGTGTGTGTGTGTGTGTGTGTTTGTGTGTGTATTTGTGTGTGTGTGTGCGTGTATCTGTGTTTATTTGTGATAATGTTAATATCTAGCTTCTTACATTTATGATTATATATCAAATTACGCAAATTTGTTGTAACCAAAATGCATTACTACGAATCTAAATTATAGCATAAGAAACACACGTCTTTGATAAGAAAACACATACCATCACAACCATTATAAAGCTGTGCGCATATTACAATAAATTTCAATACTGAGAGGGAAAAATAAATAAGGTTCAACAACAAATATGAGAACGTGGTTTGCATGCGCAAGATAAGGGAGAAAAGGGCTACGCTTATACTCACATTTTGCTTTGAATATTTAAAATGGCTTTAACTGCTCATCGCATTTTACGGTGTTAAGTAGTGGCTCTCGTTTAACGAAGTAGGTAGATACTGTTTAGAAATAATCCATTCCAAACGTTTTTAGAGCACATTCTCCTAATAAATTCTCTAAACCGTTACATTATTTAGTTTATTCAATTTGAACTCTTTATTTATCGGTAGGTTTAATATGGGCAAGACAATACTGTGACGTAACGAGCAAAAAAAGGGAACAGTCCTATAAATCTGCAAGTTGTGATATGAGAAGTAAGTGCAACACTGTTAGTGGTACGGTTTTCAATGATAAAATTGTCAATGACTGAGGTTTGCTAAACAAGAAGAACCAAAATATTTTTTAAACAATTGAACACAATTATAGTAAAATGCTGGATTCAATAAAATAGGGCCGTCTTAAAATACAATAAAATCATCGTAATTCTGTTAGCAGATATTATCAACAGGAAAGAGAAGGTTCATTTTAAAAAAAGTTATAATTTTAAAGTATATTTTTTTCAATATGATAAATTCGTTTTCTCAAAATGAATATGTTTATCTTTAAAATTATCTTGAATATGAGTAAAGATTCAAATTGAAAGAAATTTTAAGAACAATTCATTTAGGATGCTAGTGAGGACCCAAAAACACCAGGAACTTTTATTTATATCTTTAATATTTAGTTTTGGACAATGCCACTTTTATCTCCTTCAAAGTACTTCCCATTAGACAAGTTGCACATGTCCAAAAGCAGCAGCTGGAACAAGGCTACAAGAAGAAACAAGAAACGTGAATGGCCTGGAGGTCGAGGTGGTTTGTAAGAGATCCTACGAATTGATGGAAACCATTAAAGGCAGAGAATAATAGTGTGCACTCCAAAATAAATAACAAACTAATGGAAAAGTATGGGAGATAATTTTGAGACTCCAAGGGGTGAACATAACTCTAGCGAGTAAACGATGGAGGGATTAGAAAGTCGTGAAGCAATACGTGATCTGGATATAGAAGATTTATATTTTTTCCTATTCAAATCAATTTTGTAAATAAAAATATTTGTTTTTAATACGTAATGGCGATAAAGTATCTAGGGAATAAATCATTAATCGTTGAGTACATAATGAAGGGGCTACAGTGACGTTTTAAGACCCACGCATAGGAGGCTGACAGGAACTAAAGGTCACTTCAAGAAGAAGAGGCTGATTCCTTACCATCCACCGCACTAACTCTGATGAATTGAATATTGATTGAAAGATTTTTATTTACAATTTTATACAGATTTATAAAGATCACTAAAATAAATAGTCAAGTATTCTTTATATACTTCAAATCTTCCTAGAACTAATTATTATCAATAATTAAAGATAAAGAGACAAGGAATTTAATCCTCATATAGTAACCCGACACATTAATTTTACTAAAGCATTATAATAATTTATACCATTTTTCAAACTATTAGGGTGATATGAAGATCTTCTAAAGCTCATCACATGAGGCCGACTAATTAATTATTTAAATGAATATAATAGAATTTATTATGAATTATATTTGGATAATCATTATTTCCTCCATTGTTCGTTTCTTTTCCTCATAACATCATCGCGTAAACTAAAAAAAAAAGAATATTGTTAAATTGCCTAACTGTATACAATTGTGTAGTACAAAGAGATAAGAAGAAAGAGATAATATTTAACTATACAATGTCATTGATAACCACTGTCATTGTATGACGTAAACAAGCATTAGAGCTGTAGATACGCTATGATATATATATATATATATATATATATATATATATATATATATATATATATATATATATATATATATATATATATTAAACGTATATTATTATAATATACAATTATGGAATAATTTTACAAATAATTATTATAATTTTCTTATGTATATTACAACGTAAAAATATAATAATAATATCTGGTAAAAAGACAAATAGATAAGACAATATAAATATTCTCTAAACAAAAGGTATTTTAACGAAAGAAAACAAAGGAAGTCGGGTTACGTTAAACGTTGTTACACTCTCTTACTGAAGGGAGAAATAATATTTTCCTATATCACACATTTTTAACCTCGTAAAAATCTTATTACTCAATGAAATAGGGCGTCAATTGGGTGAACAAATTATATGTGTTTTTTATTTACATAATATTAAAATCTGGATTTAACCGGTCATGCCATTTGGAAACAGCTGAACCGTTATATTCCTATTCGAATATAAAAATCACTATATGCGTAAGACGAATTTGAGGCTGAATTGCCATAACCGTTTGATATTAAAAATATATACTTCAGTGCTAACAGTACAATACTTTTGTGTGTAGATGCTGTATTTTACACGTTGAGTATTTATGTGTGTGTATGTATTGAGGCATACCCTTCAAGGATACAAACTTATGATGAGTAGATAATACACTCAGTACATCCGTGGATTTACAAACTGCAAAATTACCAGGTGTGGTCCAGATGTAACATTCATTGAATATATGTGACACGCTCGCGTGTGTGTTTTTCAGTGTATACGAATATAGCTTTTCAATATTTATCAAAAGTAAGTAATTTGTACACATTACTAAAACTCTGCAAACCCTAAAATCTTGCTTAGAACACACATTGAATCTCATCCCAAACATAAATGTTTTAAGCTCTAGTTTCATTTACTTTACTGTTTAATTGTGGTGACCTAAGACTAACCGCGCGACTCTGTAAAACTAAACCAAACTTTTAAAAACAATACAAAGTTTCACTAAGGAAATAAAGAAAGCCACAGATGCGTAGAGAAGCAATAAAACCTTTCTTAAAATATAAACTGTTCAGAACCGAAAACACCGTTAGAGAATATTTGTGGTTGATATTATATTTTTCGAAGAGGAAGACTAAAGTATTATTGTAAATAATTTCCCTAAATTTTAGAATAAATTCTATAACTATAACAAAATAAAGATAATATATGGTTCATGTAATCCTGTACTTGAATCAACATAACCTAAAAATAAACACAATAAAACTCTTTTAAAAATTAATTTTCAAAGCAACTAATTTCTGGGACTTAATTAAATATGGTTTAAATTAATATAAATTTATACAATATCGAGGACAGTGATATGAAATAGCACAATAAAAACATTGGAAACAACTCCAATGCCACAAAAATTATTGATAATACAAACTACCCAAGTTAAAGCCCTTACGCACATTTGTTGTTTAAACACAACTCGGTTTCAAAAGATCTAAAACTTGTATTAATAATGTAAAATTAGTAATATTGTAAACTACAATAATAACGAGATATCACATGACCTATTTTATAGTACAGCAAAGTGTAAGAATACTAAGTTTCTAAATCATAAATCCCATAAAACTACAAGTTAGGTTTGTTTTGAAACATAACTACATGGTTGGAATTATAAATAACGTTTGATATTTATGTACTAAGGGATAACATAATAAATGCATAGACGTGCACAGCTTACAGAGGTCGTAGGAGCGAGTTTAGTTTATAGCCCATTGTGTGCATATAAATATTGATGATTCCAATTTCTAAGTTGTACGGAAGTGTTATGAAGTTGTCCATTACTTTATCTGTATAACGATATCTACAAATGGTTAATATGTATCTATACTATTATATATCAGTCTAATGGTGTCTGTCTGTATGTGTGTGTATGTTTGTATGTGTGTGTGTGTGTGTGTGTGTGTGTGAGTGTGTTACTTAATAACGTCAAAACTACTTCACCAATTTAGTTGAAATTTTACGGAAACATTCTTAGGGTCTTTGGTTAATACATGGGCCTATTTGTATTTAGAAACTCCATCAACGCACCACCCCACTGGCCTTGAAAACTCTCTTAACACTCAATTATCTATACTCCATTATATACTTACCTTAATCAGCTGATAGTAAATGTGTTTTTAATCACCTGTAAAAATCACGATTAAACCTAATTAAACAGATACTAAATGTTTGTTGTTATTCATCTTCCAATGTTAGTTGTACTTTACAAATATCTTGTTACAAGCAGAAGCTATTCCTGCTCTTGGTTTTTCAAGTCAATAGTTTGATTTTTTTTTTTGGTTTATAGTTTGATGTATTAATTGCAAATTAATTTCAGTAAATTTAATTCAACACATATTAAATTTATACGTCAACTTCGTACAACGTATGGTTACTCTGCTAGTATTTATATAAAAATGTTAAGTTGGTTTGTGTACGCTTCATAAACTAAAAACATCAAATTTTGACACGACAAACAACACTGGTCAAAGAATGTTTTTTTATCTATTGTTCATTTCAATAACATACTTCAGTAAACAGCTTTTATAACTATCAGCTTTATAGTAGCAACCTTTTCATCTGTCTTCCAAGAGATAAGGAAACTCAACACATTAGCGACAACCAAAGTCAAATGTAAAGCATTAACTTTTATAAATTACGCTGTTTATTAAAAAAACAAACGTATCACCCTCACATAGCTATACAATATACCTATATATATATATATAT
Organism: Prosapia bicincta; assembly: GCA_036971475.1. Classification (NCBI taxonomy): domain Eukaryota; kingdom Metazoa; phylum Arthropoda; class Insecta; order Hemiptera; family Cercopidae; genus Prosapia; species Prosapia bicincta. Next base: position 18,237,701 of record JBAIZL010000008.1, read on the forward strand.
ACATATATATATATATATATATATATATATATATTTATTGATATATATATCACCTTCAATATATGTACTTAAAATACTTCAGCAAATGAATTTCACAAAAAAATATATTTTAATTCTAAATAATAACTGGTAAAATAACATTTTTATACAAATAATGCGCAAACACTAAAATTAATTACTTATTTTTAAATAAATATATATTTGTTAAATGCACTTTTATATGTATATACATATATATATATATATATATATATATATATATATATATATATATATATATATATATATATATATATAAAGCGAATAATATAGGTTTACTTGTTGTGTTTGTATTGCTTTGTGTTTTTTCCAAGAAACATATATGATCTCAAAGGTTTGTTAACATTACCTCAAGGTACCTGAAAAATTCTGGGCTCAACAAAAATCTAACATAGTTCTAATATATTATTTCCCTTTGGAATAATATATTTTATACATTGCTAGAGGAATCATAGATTTTTATTTCGAAAGAGGAGTTAAGAAAGATTGAATAAATTTAGGCTGTACGAAGTAAGTTGATAGGCTTATAAGCTTTATTTTTAATTAAGCTAAAATTGATATATAACGCTAAGAAAACAACCCCTTTATTACCTCTAAAAGTATGCCTTAATTTATTATTAGGATTTAATTATTAAAAACGTAATTAGGTAGACATTTCTGTATTGCCTAAAATGCTAAAAACATCTCTTTAAGCATTTTTGAAAGAAAATCTGGCAACAATAAAGTAAAATAGAAAACTGTAATTTCATTTTTACCATCACAGTCAGAAGTTCGAAGATATCAAATATGAATTTGATCAAATGTCAAATAGTGAAATTTTAAAACAATTTTGTTTCGAGTCGAACATACAAGCCTGGACATAATTTCGTCACCACTGAACGGTAAGGATAGGGTATAGAATATCTGGCGTTACTTTCCGACACTTCAGAATTTTAGTATATGCCTAAGGACTTACCAAAGAGAACAGGACAGGATATAGTCTGGTGAAACAGAAACTTTTCAGTCGAGAGTATATCTTAAATTCAAGAGTTTTTCGACTATTTTTATTACCTTTTTTAAAACAAATTTAGTTTCTTTTCAAATTAAAAAAACGAATATTTAAGGAGATTTTATTTAAAATAAAATAGTTTCTTAAACATAACTTTCAAATTTCACTACCTATAAATATTTTAATGAAATTACTAATCCCATGGAACTTATTTGGCTTGAATTACTTTAATTTAGATATTTTCTGAAATGTATTTAATATGTTTTATTTGTTAGTCATCTATACAAGTTTCATGTATAAGCAAATAATATATGTAAAGTTCCAGTATATACTTCCAATATATAGGTTACAACATACACAATATGGAACAATATATACTCATAGCAAGTTCTTACAATATTACTTATTTTATTTGTTCCAACCAACACCAAACAAAATAAAAGTATGTTAGCAATAAAAACTATTTTCATTGATACACAAATTTAAAGGAACTAAATTGTAATAAATGTCAACATCATCCTATATATAATGATTTCTTGAGCAACTGTGGCCTATGTTATAATATTTTAAATAATAAACCCAATAACCACAAAATAACTTTATTTATTCACTTAAACATTGTTTAAGACAAAATATGAACTAAATTGACAACCTCAATATTTTTTTTCTATATATTTTACGTTTTAAATTAAATTAATTTTTTGTTCTGTACTTCTGAAGATGGTTACCTTGTAACTGAAATGTACATAAGTTGAATAAATAAAGTTATTTTGTGGTGATTGGGTTTATTATTTAAAATATTATATCATCCTATATGCATCGATCCCTCTAGTTTTCTTTGAAATAACTGTGCTACGTCTAGTAAACTCATTCGTAATAAACAAAAGAAATATATGCGACTCACAATAATAAAACTTTAATCTGAAACGCGTTACAATGAAATTATGTCATCATCATCATCAGAAATTCTATCGCAAACATATAACTTCAATTAAGGAAATGCAACATAACCAATAATATTGTATAAATAAATGTGCATTTATTTAGTCGCTAATTTCTAACAAATTCGTCTCACCGATATTCTAATTTTTAATCATCCTCTAGTAATTTTTTCCCACGAAATCATAGTTTTTAAAGGGACGAAAAATACAACATTAATGGCAATATTGACATAACTAAGCAAGTTGACGAATTAAGTGCAACAAAATTATTATTCAGTCTTTACATATTGTAAATTGATTTGGAATTTCATTTACACAGCGTTTAGTTATTCTAAACATTTTCTGTTTAACCTATATAGCTGATGGTCCGAAATGAAATTGCATCATTTCTTTCGATTATTTAGCTATCGATTGTGACAAATATTTGAAATGAGTAACGAAAAGCACATGTAAAATGTATGGTTGTGACATCTTTTAAACGTTTACCATTATTCTGAATCTAATGTACTTTGCCATTGTTCCTTTATAATGTACTTTCTATGTACCAACGCAATACGGAGTTTTATAGCTTAATGTCAGTATTGTTATATAAATGCAAACCAGGTTATCTCGATAATTATTGATGTTTATTTGTTTTCATATTGATTGTAAAATATATTCTGTCTATAGGGGAAAAAATACTTTGTTTTCTTATATCAGCGCGAGTGTTTTCTTATATATATATATATATATATATATATATATATATATATATATATATATATATATATATATATATATTTAAAACTACATATAGTGTCTCAAATTGAATGTGTTTAAAGAAATGTAGAACTGATCAATATAAAGTTCATCGTACTGTGTACTGGAATTATGATTTTCGTTTCTATTCACATTATTTTTTTCAACCAGGTATCACATTTACACAATACCAGAACGTAAAGTATAGTTGGATGTAATGTACACGTAACGCTCTGGATTTAAAAAGGGAAAAAACTACTGTTTTAGTTCACAAGTTACGAAATTAAAACAAAGAATATTTACGTTCTAAAATAAGGATAAAATTCACTCAGCTTTATAAAAATAGGCACATATTTCAGAAATGATATTAAAAAAATTTTAAGATGTTACTCTAAACAACATATTTACCATATAAAGGAGAGAAAGCATAATGAAAAAACTTAAACTCATATGAAGATAATATTAAAATAGCTGTTACATACAATTACTAACGTCTTCCATAAACCCAATAAAACGTCACGACGTCATCTGAATACGTCATGCCTGCAAGACTGACAACAACTGTGCTCCACGGCCTATCAGACGAGCTTTCTATGTACTTTATGCGGTTGAAACAGTTAATATGTGGCTCATCAGTTGTGTTAATTTTCCTACCCATACCGCATACTCGTACATCCGTCGGTCATTATGGTAATTTCCACCTCTCCACAGGCATCTCTTGCTGTCAACAGCATTCATACTAACTGTCTTCATCATCTTACTTATTTTTTTTTTTAGTCATACTCCTTATGGATATATAACCTAATAAAGTTTGGTCAAACCCCTTCAATAAATACTCCAATTACATTACTCACCATTAATAGTTGAAGTGTTGATAATCGCATTACACTCTCCGATAAACTGTGCATCATGGGGAACGTTTTGTTCAAGTGTGTTACCCCATTATACATTGGGTGATTGTTATTCTATTGAGCTTAACTGCACAACTTTATAATCTTTATTGACGTTGTCTTGCATAAACGTATTTTCATAATTTGTGAATATTGTGAAATTTGTAGTGCACTTGACCATGTTACCTCAAACTAGTTAGTAGAATTTAGAAACATTATATACTACCCTATAAAACTCAACCTCATTGGACCAAGCCTTAATTGAAGTAAAGTAAAACTTTAGGATCTTTGCAATTTGTATAAATTATTTTCCTATTGAAAACCTTACAATTAGAGCGTCTACTGTTTCATTTATTTATCCCAGATGGAACTGCGTTTGGGTTTTTAACTTCAATATTGTGCTAATTTCAACTTCTTAGTTTGCAAAACGTAACCTTTCCCTTCTTCATAGTGTTTAGAATCGAAACTCTACAACAGCAATAAACAAGGTTGTAAGAAATGTGTAAGAAACTCATTATTACCAAGGAACCTAACCATCCTTAGGCCTTCTTCATAGTTTTCAGTATCGAAACAGTAAAAGATTGATGGACAATGTTGTAAGAAATGTGTAAGAAACCCATTATTACCAAGGAACCTAACCATCCTTAAGCCTTCTTAATAGTTTTCAGGATCAAAACTGTAAAAGAGTGATACACAATGTTGTAAGAAATGTGTAAGAAACCCATCATTACCTAGAAACCTGACCATTCTTAAGCCTTCTTAATAGTTTTCAGAATCGAAACTCTAAAAAAGTGATGAACAATGTTGTAAGAAATGTGTAAGAAACCCATTATTACCAAGAAACCTGACCATTCTTAAGCCTTCTTAATAGTTTTCAGAATCGAAACTCTAAAAAGTGATGAACAATGTTGTAAGAAATGTGTAAAGAACCCATTATTACCAAGAAACATAACCATCCTTAAGCCTTCTTAATAGTTTTCAGAATCGAAACTCTAAAAAAGTGATGAACAATGTTGTAAGAAATGTGTAAGAAACCCATTATTACCAAGAAACACAACCATCCTTAAGCCTTCTTAATAGTTTTCAGAATCGAAACTGTACAAAAGTGATGAACAATGTTGTAAGAAATGTGTCAGAAACTCATTATTACCAAGAAACTTAACCATCCTTAAGCCTTCTTAATAGTTTTCAGTATCGAAACTGTAAAAAAGTGATGAACAATATTGTAGGAAATGTGTAAGAAACACAATATTACCAAGAAACACAACCATCCTTAAGCCTTCTTAATAGTTTTCAGAATCGAAACTGTACAAAAGTGATGAACAATGTTGTAAGAAATGTGTCAGAAACTCATTATTACCAAGAAACTTAACCATCCTTAAGCCTTCTTAATAGTTTTCAGTATCGAAACTGTAAAAAAGTGATGAACAATGTTGTAAGAAATGTGTAAGAAACCCATTATTACCAAGAAACACAACCATCCTTAAGCCTTCTTAATAGTTTTCAGAATCGAAACTGTACAAAAGTGATGAACAATGTTGTAAGAAATGTGTCAGAAACTCATTATTACCAAGAAACTTAACCATCCTTAAGCCTTCTTAATAGTTTTCAGTATCGAAACTGTAAAAAAGTGATGAACAATATTGTAGGAAATGTGTAAGAAACACAATATTACCAAGAAACATGACCATCCTTAAGCCTTCTTCATGGTTTTCAGTATCGAAACTGTAAAAAAATGATGAATAATGTTGTAAGAAATGTGTCAGAAACTCATTATTACCAAGAAACATAACCATCCTTAAGCCTTCTTAATAGTTTTCAGTATCGAAACAGTAAAAAAGTAATGAGCAATGTTGTATGAAATGTGTAAGAAACCCATTATTACCAAGAAACACAACCATCCTTAAGCCTTCTTAATAGTTTTCAGAATCGAAACTGTACAAAAGTGATGAACAATGTTGTAAGAAATGTGTCAGAAACTCATTATTACCAAGAAACTTAACCATCCTTAAGCCTTCTTAATAGTTTTCAGTATCGAAACTGTAAAAAAGTGATGAACAATATTGTAGGAAATGTGTAAGAAACACAATATTACCAAGAAACATGACCATCCTTAAGCCTTCTTCATAGTTTTCAGTATCGAAACTGTAAAAAAATGATGAATAATGTTGTAAGAAATGTGTCAGAAACTCATTATTACCAAGAAACATAACCATCCTTAAGCCTTCTTAATAGTTTTCAGTATCGAAACAGTAAAAAAGTAATGAGCAATGTTGTATGAAATGTGTAAGAAACCCATTATTATCAAGAATCCTAACCATCCTTAAGCCTTCTTTATAGTTTTCAGTATCGAAACTGTAAAAAAGTGATGAACAATATTGCAGGAAATGTGTAAGAAACACAATGTTACAAAGAAACATGACCATCCTTAAGCCTTCTTCATAGTTTTCAGTATCGAAACTGTAAAAGAGTGATGAACAATGTTGTAGGAAATGTGTAAGAAACCCATTATTACCACCACTGCTGGTGTCAGAGGAGTAGAAAGTTTTCGATGGTTTTTGTTTCCCAAGTGAAGAACACCCATGGCGTACGTATGTAGACATCTAGAAAACCAACAACCGCGTTTTCAACCATTTCTTCAAATAAGATGTGTGTACTTCCACGGTAGGGTCGGGCTATCATTTCCCCCGTATATGTGCCCAAAACCATCGTTAAAGCTGATAAAACATGCAAAGCTGACATTTCAAAAAATATTATATCTCATTTAAAAACTGTAATTACACAAATTGTGTTTAAACCATATGATTTCTATCTTAGTAGATAATATTTTAACGCATATTAATATTAGTATATTTTATAATAAAAACTTAATTACTACCAGTTAATTAGTTTTTTCAGTAATAAACATCAATAATATAAATAGCTAAAATAGTTATTAATAATGAAATTAAATTAATAATTGTTAATTAATTTAAACTAGTTATTAGTTAATTCCTTATTATTAATAATTGAAATTAGTAATCAAATGTTAACTTGATATGTGATGATCACAATATTTTTTTATGTTATTACACGCTGGAAAGAAATTTAGAAAAATATGGTTACTTGTAATCGGTTTACGCTAGCATTTGTTGATTCAGCTTTACAATATGTTAATCAAAATGACAATGCCAAACCAACAAAACATATAGTAATCCTACATTTTTATCAACTGTTGATGGAAGTAAAATAAAATGTTATATTTAGAATTACTCACTTGAAACTATCCACTTAGGGGACGAATATTAATTATGTTCGTTTTCGTTTTATGAAATTACTTATTACAACAAATATTTGTTAATATATTATGATTCGCGTTTGCTTTAAATCTATTACTATTATGCAGTTATTTAAATCTATCAGTATGTTATATTCCTAAAAGATATGCAATATATATAATGGGGTGAATACAATTATTGTGATACAGAATTAAATAAATAAACTCAACATTTTAAACCCTAAAAACATGATTTTTTATTTAGGAAGGGGTTTCTATTTCAGTAACTAAAATATTCGAATGTATTTTTTTTTATTATTTGTCTACATAAGAGATTTTGATTGAAGTAAATAATCATTCAACCAACAAAAGTATTTAATTGTTTGACTCCTTTAATATTTTTTTAAAAATAATAGCACAATAAATAACTCAGTCTTTCGAACTCTCATTTTAATGTTTTGGAAATAAAAGTAAAATTATTTTCAGTTATATTTTAAAGGCTATGTAAAAATTAAACTCTTTCTAATTTAGGGTTTATTAATTTAATATCACAATTTTATAACAAAACTGCTATTGTGAGCATTTTAGTTTCTATAATCCATTGAACAAATCTGTTGTGTTGCAACACCTATTCCTAGATAATTTATAATCCAATGTAGATTGTCGTGGGGAAATAAGTGTTAAAATAATATAACACTAATTTGCTAAAATATAACAGTTTCCTTTGTCTTATTTAAATAAAGGCTACAACACTGTATTAAATTGAATTTGTATGTTATTACAAATATTTATTTTCAATGACCATTGCAGTATATTAGCTAATTTATTTTGGGCGTAGAGCTTTTATTTTACCGTTCCCTAAAAGTTACGTCAACATTTGGGTCGCTGCCAGTATGTCTACTCTACATTAAATGGGAGGATTCAAATTTTGTTTCAAGATTTATTATTTTTTTATTGATTTCGGTCCAAACAATACAAATAAACAAATAATAATACAGTTTGGAATAATACAATATCTATACTTCATATGCTTTAAAAGTATATATTTATGCTAAATGTAAGTTTAAAATATTTAATCAAGTATGAATTATTTTATTGATTGAAAATATTTCACTTTAACAAAGAAAAATGTAATTAATTATTATTTCTTCTTTATACAAAAAAAACTTGTATATAAACAAAATAAATTCGATTAGAAATAATAGCACAAATCTGTTTCAGTTACAATACTGCTATACTTTATGATGAAGATATCAACTTTAGTAAATTCGTACTATCTTATTAATAGTTTTTATTAATAAAATATAATTAATGGTAATTAAAGTAATTTATTTAAATATGATTTGGTAATTTATTAAATTACTAGAACTAAAACTAAATATTCCTAACGAATTAACCATCCTGTAAACTATGATTGATTGGAAGTATTTAGTTTTTTTCTGTAATACAACTTTATTAGTCCAACAGTTAAATGAAAAATTATTTTCCAAAAAATACAATACTAATATATTTATTTTCTACAATACCAACACGAAATTATTATTTTTAAGATTGTATTAGTTAATTATGACACTCTCATATATTATTGTAAAGTTATTTTAGATATTTTCTTATATCTGTTAATGGACAAGACCATGAACATTACCACATTTTTTACAATGTTTTCTAACATTTTTCTATTATATATATATATATATATATATATATATATATATATATATATATATATTCTTTAATAACATCCTATGGTAAATCATAGGTCAGCATGCTTCTAATATAAACAAAGTGTAAAATACCTTGACAGAGTATGAGTTTAAAATAATAAGTTCTATCATATTCAAGTAATCATAACATCCTCGAAAAAACTTGAGATATAAAAATAGTTTCAAATATAAAAATTGAATGAGTGGGTTAAATAAGAAACAATAAAAATAGACAAACTACACTGAGACAGCAATTTCTTCAATGAATGCAGGACCACCTATTGAGCTAAAAAAGGGACATATTCTTAAGATCCAAGTATATCTATGATAGCGTATTAGTGAGATTGTTGAATAGGAGACATATTCCTAGCCTTCAAGTGTCCCTATCATAACATCTTATTAGTGAGTGATTTGAAGAATGGGCACAATCCTTAGTTCCAAGTGTGCCCCTGATAGACATCTGTTAGTGAGCGAGTTAAAGAAGGGGCATATTCCTAGCCTTCAAGTCTGCCTATCATAAGCTTATATTAGTGAGTGATTTGAAGAAGGGACATATGCCTAACCTTCAAGTGTGCCTATCATAAGCTTTTATTAGTGAGTGATTTGAAGAAGGGACATATTCCTAACCTTCAAGTGTGCCTATCATAAGCTTTTTTTGGTGAGTGATTTGAAGAAGAGGCATATTCCTAAGTTCCAAGTGTGCCCTTGATAGACATCTGTTAGTCAGCAAGTTAAAGAATGGACATATTCTTAAGCTCCAAGGCTGCCTATGAAAGCCACGTAATAGTTAATTAAAGGAGGACATATTCCTTTTTTTTAAGTGTGCATATGAAAGCCGTGTATTATTAAGTGAGTTGAAGAAGGGGCATATTCCTAAGCTTCAAGTGTACTTATAATAGCAATGTATTAGTGAGTGAATTGAAAAAGGAGCTAACCTTTAAGTGTGCTTTTTCATAGTATGTATTAGTGAGGAAAATGGAGAAGGAATATTTTCCTAAGCTCAAATGTGCCTTTGATAGCCATGTATTAGTGAATGAGTTGAAGAAGTGACCCAAAGTTAATGTATTCCCAAGCTCCAAGTGAGAGTATGACATACATCTTTTAGAGAGAGGATTGAAGAAGATATCTATTCCTGTTCTCTAAGATGTAACTATGAGTCATGTACTACTGAGTGAGTTGAGGAAGGGACGGATTCATAAGCCCCAAGAAAGCCTACAAGAGCAATGTATTAGTGACTTGGTTAAAGAAGGGATATATACCTAAGCTCCAAGTGTTCCTATGATAGCAACGTATTACTGAGTGAGTTGAAGTAGGGACATATACGTAAGATCCAAGTGTGTCTATGATAGCCACGTATTACTGGGTGAGATGAAGTAGGGACAGATTCTTAAGCCCCAAGAAAGTCTACAAGAGCAATGTATTAGTGAGTTGGTTAAAGAGGGGACATATACCTAAGCGCCAAGTGTTCCTATATTATTCATGCATTACTGAGTGAGTTGAGGAAGGGCCATATTCTTGTGTTTCAAGTGTTCCAATTATATAAATGTATTAGCGAATGAGTTGAAGTAGGGACATATACGTAAGATCCAAGTGTGTCTATGATAGCCACGTATTACTGGGTGAGTTGAAGTAGGGACAGATTCTTAAGCCCCATGAAGGCCTAAGAAAGCAATGTATTAGTGAGTTGGTGAATGAAGGGATATATACCTAAGCTCTAAGTGTGTCTATAATATTCATGTATTACTAAGGGAGTTGAAGAATGGGCATATGCCTGTGCTTCAAGTGTTCTTATGATAGCAATGTATTAGCGAGTGAGTTGAACTAGGGACATATACGTAAGATCCAAGTGTGTCTGTGATAGCCACGTATTACTGGGTGAGTTGAAGTAGGGACAGATTCTTAAGCACCATGAAGGCCTAAGAAAGCAATGTATTAGTGAGTTGGTGAATGAAGGGATATATAACTAAGCTCTAAGTGTGCCTATAATATTCATGTATTACTAAGGGAGTTGAAGAATGGGCATATGCCTGTGCTTCAAGTGTTCTTATGATAGCAATATGTATTAGCGAGTGAGTTGAACTAGGGACATATACGTAAGATCCAAGTGTGTCTGTGATAGCCACGTATTACTAGGTGAGTTGAAGTAGGGACAGATTCTTAAGCCCCATGAAGGCCTAAGAAAGCAATATATTAGTGAGTTGGTGAATGAAGGGATATATACCTAAGCTCCAAGTGTGCCTATAATATTCATGTATTACTAAGGGAGTTGAAGAATGGGCATATGCCTGTGCTTCAAGTGTCCTTATGATAGCAATGTATTAGCGAGTGAGTTGAAGTAGGGACATATACGTAAGATCCAAGTGTGTCTCTCGAATTTCGTTAGACATATCCAAATGTATAGAATATTTAAAAAAGAAAAAGCAACAATTCATTTAAAGTCAACACAAATGAACACTTAGATTGTTCATTATCTTTGAACAATGATACATGGCTCGAAAGTCGTCAATATGAGTTTTTAAATTTGTAATATCAATTGAAAGTAAGAGATATACTTTCAAGCGATAAGATGAATATTCACAGATTTAAATTCCCAAAACATTAATAATATTCAATGATACTTTGTGTTGTATCTGTATAACTTGAATTATTCATATTACTCGGCGAAGCTCTATTTCCCATTTATTGAAACTAAAATTAGATTAGATGGAGTAAATATGTTTTCTGATCTACTATTAGCACGCTGAAACAATAATATTACTTTGCAATGTTATCTGCAAATATTCCTTTACTATTTTAATAATCACACAATATAAAATCTATTATAAGGCATTCTATCATCCGGAACTTTCTATTAACTGTCACACTATCAGAACAAAAACAAATCAGCACAGTACCCTTCTTGTTGTTATAAAATGTGACTCATCCGGAATACAGTTCTTGTGGACAAACTGTCCTCGCGTATCAGCCGGTCCGACATCAGTGATTAATTGAAATTTCATTAAAACATTATAAAATCATTAGTTTTTGTGTAGTTAAATGTACTTGCTCATGTTTTACTTTAACGTTTTAAGGACGAAAACGCATTTTAGCAATAGCTTTCTTTTCTTTTTTCAACATTTCTTATACATTTTGTGAGCGAGAGATTGTTTTATTAATAGATACGGGAATACAGCAATTAGACACAAACATACATGGAAAATAAGATTTTAACCGTGCATTCATTTTCCTTGATAGGTAGGGTAACGTTATCCGCAGTACGTACTGTATATACGCTATATAGGTTAGGTTCTATTCGGAAACTTTCGATAACCGGCAACATCCCGACCCCGAGGGTGCCGGATATCAGAGCATTTATTGTATTATTACCTATTCAGAAACTGGGATTAATGTGAAACAATAGGTGTTATTATTTACATCCATATAGCAGCTTGCGGACAAGGTCATACAGATAAGTCAAACGTACAATGACGTCATGCATACATGAATATTTTAGTGCTTCTGGTTATATCACAACAGATCATTTTTAGGTGCACATTAAAATTAAATATACACAAAACACATTTATAAAGTTTCTTCCTCACTTAACATGGGATAAAATTCAGGAAAAGTCATACGTCCATCCTCCCCTAATTCTCGCTCAACATACACAAAATATGCGATCTTATGGTTCTTTTTTAATGTAATTAAAAACATTTATTATGAATAAACGTACAGTAGAGTCTCAAAAGTCCTAGTCCCGATATTTCGAGTTTCCGTTAAATTTGAGGCTACTTCTATTTGAGCCTATTTTAGCTATTTGAAAGACAATGATGAGTCGGCCTTCCAAGAAACTTTTATATCAATAAGCCATGCAAAGAAAATGAGTCGGGCTTCTAAAAAATGTTCATATAAAGCTCTATAAACTTACTATGTGCATTTTTAACTTTAGTGTTAATGTCCATTAAAACTCCTAGTTTTTATAACGTACTGGAACATATTTCCGTGTAATACATGTTTTCGGTAATCCAAGAGGTTTTGATCCCATTTACCTAGAATTATCGAGAATCTACTGTATATCGCAAAAAAGCCTTTACTTTTCAATTCCAGAATAATAATTCCATATAATCACAGTAGTAATTATTACCCCTATAATGTATCGGTATAAAGTATAATAACGGTTACTAATATAATTAATTGTAATTTTAATTATTATATTTATTAATTATTACATTGACAAAATATTATTAATAATAATTGTTACATACAATAGGAAATAGCTATTATTATATTTTTTTAATTATTTCTAATGTTTATCCAATACAGTTTCTGTCTTAGAAAGAAATCAGGCAATCTTGTCTCTTTAATTACGCTACGTTAAACTTTTAGTGTCAGCCATCTTTGTTGCTATTGAAACAATCTTGTTGGAAATTCAATTGCAAACTTTTCTAGAGCATTTGTCTTTGTGATAGATAAGGAAGTTGTTGAGCAAGGTAGGGCGGTTTGATTGTCTGATAGTGAATTAGTGCTTAGTTAGACAGTTTGTCAGAGAGTAGTTGTAGAACTAGTTTTACAGTTTGAACATACAGTTCTTGTAAATAATGGATTCACTTGCTCAACAAATAATATTGTTGCATTTCTCTAAATAACTTTTTTTTCTGTAAACTGTTATTTGTTCCGCTCAACTACTTTATAGGCTACCAGTTGAAACAACTCCACTGTATTGTGAATTACACACTGATGGCTAAATGACGGTAAAAAAAGTCAAGATATGGTATAGTACACGGAAAAAGAATTTTTGAATTTCCCCGGGTTAAGTATGTTTGATTTTATATATTTTGTGGTGTTATGTTGGTACTTATATCTCTTACTTATGCCGAAAATTTCGACCATTTTGAATGTTCAGTTAATTACAATTCTAATATTGAAAATAACCCCAATACCACAAAAAATAATCTAAAAAATCAAATAAAACAAGTTACTCAAGATTAAGCCTTTATGAACATTTCGATGACCATGTCATCATCAACAGAGTGTCTTATTACAAAATTACAATCTATCAAGCAAGAAGTTACAAACTACAGTGATACTGGAGTGATATTAGCGTTATTTCCAATATTTTCTTGGCAATTAATTGTACCACTGTGCTCGTGGTATTGTGTTCATTTAATTGTTGACAGCTGTTTAGCTTGGACGAGTTTTGGCTTGTCTTTGACATTTGCCTCTTCCAAAAAAATGGATCAAAGAATCCTTATCAAATTGTGTGTAAAAAATGAAATTAAGTGCGCAAAAGCAATCCGAATATCGACTAAAGCATATGGAGAAGTTATCATGGACCGAAGCCACGCTTATCGGTGGTAGAATATGTTCTCAGAGGGCGGAGAAGATTTGAACGTCGAAGAGCGTGCCGGACGCCCGAGCACGTCATCAACAGACAAAAACATCGATGAAGTGAAGGAATCGTCGAATTACCGTTACAGAAGTTGCTGTGCAACCAAACATATTGATTGGCTCGTGTCATTCTGTTTTTACCAATGATTTGAGCATGAATCGGGTCTCTGTGAAATTCGTACCAAAATTGCTCAATTTTGACAAAAATATCACCCCGTTAACATTGCTAATGAAGTATTGAACTCTGTCCGCGACGAGCCAAATTTGCTCCAGAGGGTCATAACTGGTGAAGAATCATGGGCTTATGGTTATGACGAGGAAACTAAAGCTCAATCATCCAAATGGAAGCTCCCGCACGAGCCATGACCGAAAAAAACACGCAAAGTTCGGTCATATGTGAAAGGTTTGGTTAAAGTTTTCTTCCATTGGGAATCCTTGATGCATCATGAATTCTTGCTGTATAGTAGAACGGTAAATAAGGAATATTACCTTCAAAATATGCTCAATATGCGCGAAGCAATCAGCCAGAAACCCCCGGATTTGTAGAAGAAGAAACATGGGCTTTTGTATCATGACAATGAACTTGCCCACATATAGTTACTTAGGCATGACGTTTTAACCAAAATCAATACATTAATGATGCCGCAGCCACCGTATTCCCCATGGGATTTTTTCTTGTTCCCGAAACTGAAGAGGCCCAAGAAAGACGACACTAAGATGTGATTTACGAGGTAAAGACTGCATCGAAGGAGGAGCTGAACAAGGTCACAAAAAAATGATTTCTTGGGGGTCCTTCGAGAATTGGAAAAATTAAAGAAAAACTGTATAATAGCTAATGGGAAATACTTTGAAGGGCACACAATGGATATTCATGAATAAATAATTACCTTGTGAAAAAACACAAAAGTGGCGATATGTTTTGAACAGACAACGTATAATATAAGGCAGTGTTTCCCGCCCTTTTTTATCTGGCAATACACCTCTCCTTAACGGAATACTTTACATGGACCAATGTTCCATGGTAGAGTATTAAACAATATTTGTATCGTCTCCTTTCATTATATCAATTAAACGACACAATTAAACAAGTATTTTATTTTACTTTTCTTCATATATTGAGGCTTTTCGCTAAATGACAGTATCAGCTTTATCAAAATTTTGAAATACCTTATAGTTCTATGACTACATCTGAACTCAATATAGTCTGTACATCTAAGTCCAGATCTAGTCATAGAACTATAAGGTACTTTGCAAATTTTAATAATGCTGATACTGCCAATGAACGAAAAGCTTCAATATATAAAGAAAAATATAAAAATTATTGTTAATGAAAGCGTTGTTTAATTGTATATACATAAAACAAGAAAAAGAAATTCATCCAAGGTTTACAATATTTATATATATATATATATATATATATATATATATATATATATATATATATATATATATATGTGTGTGTGTGTGTGTGTGTGTGTGTGTGTGTGTGTGTGTGTATGCGTGTTTGTGTTTGTGTGTAAGTGTGTGTGTGTGTGTGTGTGTGTATATGCGTGTTTGTGTTTGTGTGTATGTGTGTGCGCGTGCACACAAATTGATTATTGATTATTAATTTGTAACATGCTAAACACTATTTGGTTACAAATCAGCATGTTTCATAAATATTTGTTGTTTTAGCTAAAGTAAAACTCGGCATAGTTTAAAGGAAGTTTTTGTTTTTAAAAATGTTACTAAGATAATGCTAGGGAATAAAGCCATAATAAACCGTAAACGAAAGAAAAGCATTTTCTTAATGAATAAGTTTCGGGCATTCAGTAAGCAATTTACCGTCAGAAACTATATTTATCCTTCACCAGCCACACAAAACGAAGGATCGTCATAGGCCAGCAATCGTTATTATTTTTGCGGTAACTTCTTGTCTTAAACTTTTAATAATTGAAAATTTCAAATTTAAAAACTTCGAAAATATTTTATAATTAGTTTTGTGTCGTTTATTTTTGTTTTTTTTCAAAATTTACTTATGGTAAAAAAGTAAACCCATGTAAATGTTTAATATGTGCTGTGTAAGCTCACGGAATTACCAAGATGTGTTTTAAATTCAATTTCATGATATTTGTCGATAGTCCCAAATCATTGAATATACAAATCCAGAGTGAATTGATTTAGCGTTGTCTTACTATTTGCAAGAGAGGCTTGAACTTTTTGTATTTAGCTTATGTTGTTAAACGTGTAAGAAGAAAATTTTTTAAAGTGTAATATTTTTAAATTGTTTTATTACAATTTAGAACTTAAAGTAACCTGTTTTCTTTAGAACGATTTGTATAGAGAGCTAAGTCTCCCTAAGGATAATCCTAAGATACAATTGATAAGGAAAACAATTGATACAGTAAGTCTTATCAATGTATATAGAATACTTTATTTGTAAATGATATTAAGGTTTTTTTTAAAAGATTCCAAGTACATACGCATTTTCAAATATCCTGGGGGTTACAAATTGTTTACTGGTTTGAAGAAATTTGTAAAAATGATATAATTTAGGAACTTTGTTAGGAGAAAAGTTATACAGGTAAACAACAGATATAAGATTGTAATATATGCAACGAGGGATTTCATAAGTCTGTCCCTATGTAAAGGTAAAAACTACAATTATAAAAATACACTAAGACAGCCTAAACGTTTCAGTTACAAAATTCATACAGCTTCAATATGATTACAGTTAAGACAATTGCTATCACAGTCGATCATATTTGTAAAATTTTTGTTTCCCCCAAGAAAAAAATATTAATGATATATTTTTGGCTGTTTTATTGCACTAACACATCCCTGTCACGTTTTTAATTTTAATTCACTTTTACATTGAGCTTATTTCTGTACTTGTTTTTTAGGAAAACCTAACTTTAAAAAGTAAGTTCACATAAATACATAGCGGTGAATACCCTCAGACGCCTGAATGCAGTTACGGATGATGTTGGATATTTTGCTTTTTTCTGATGATTTATTTTTTGGTTTCTGATAGCTTTAGGGCAGAGTAGTGTCCAACATGAAACCTTTCACAGACACAGTAATGGGTCGGGACCCAGCAGTTGAAAATAGCTGTCAAGTCATCGATGTAAATAAATTATAGTAATTAATGTTCTGTATTTCCAGAAATAATAATTTATCAAGTGTGGAATTATTTAGATTTAATTTTCTAACTAGAAAAATACGGATTCTGAAACAAATTTTTTAATTGTGTTTAAAATTAACTATATTTATTTCAGAGATAATATTTACTCTCTTATCATTTATGATTATAAATTACAAAGTATTATTTTTAATGCAGTTCCCCCTTTCATGCATTCCATATTCGATTTCCTCATAAAAGAGTAGTTTTCTGTCCATGGTTCGGTCGATGTGTAAGTGACTTTCACCTACAAGAATTGGTGACATTCAGTTTGGGGATTTACTTTATGTTATTGAAGAAATATACTATTAGCTATATAGTAATAACATATTGGTAATTTATTGCTATAAATCACAAAAAATTTTAAAAAAAGCTTAATGACTATGGTATAGACACCGTTTACGGGATATTTAATATTAGATATATTTGTTCGTGTTATATAAAATCGCCAATCCCATTTCTTTAAACAATTGAATAAAGTATCCCAATATATTTATATCCACATTTACATAGAGTATGTATCTTTAATATATTCATTCTAGCTCCTGCCGTTGCATAATTAAAAGACAACATTTTTGTATTATTCACAAACATTAAGGTAAATACTGTTTCACTTCATAACTTATATCGGCTTTTAGATGATTCTTATAGGTATACAATTTAAAATTCCTTCCTCATGCATAAAAAATAGGAAACTGTTTTATAAATTTTATCAATTGCTTTAGTTTTTTACTAAAGCTGCTAATTGGCGGTTTAAAAGTAAAATTAATTTTAAATTTATGATTGTATAAAGTTATGTAAACATTATATGTTATGTTTTCATTATATTATAGAGTAGGTCCTATAATTCATTGTTATTTAAAATCTAAAAAGACTTCTTAAAGATATTGTATGTGTTCATTGCTGTTTGGGGTATTACATCAATGTAAGACACTGTGTCAATATTTTATATTCTACATCACTCTATTATTACCTATAATTTCTCTTAAAACGCAAAATCCTAAATACTTGACGTCATACATATCTTCATTTTTTGCAAGAGATTGTTTAACAAGTCGATTCATATTCAGAAGTACCTTTTCCTTTCGGTAAATATTGCATTCGTAAGCTATAACAATACACACAAAGACCTCTCAGCATGAACAATGAATTAATTTTAGTACGAAGCAAGCAGGCATAACCGATGCGGATTATAATCTCAGCGAAAGGTTGATATGGTCGGTAAAGAGCTTAAAGCCCTTTTGTTTTCGTACCTTAGCAGTTCCACCAATTCTCGTTTTAACAATGCGCTACAGAACTTCACAAGTAATAAACTCCTCTAGTATTAGCCATTTTTGTTGTTTAAATTTAATGTGGTAAGACGTTAAAATAAAAATTATCACACGAACTCACAAACACGCGCACAAACTATACGCCTAACCAGATGTGCAGCTCAAACATTCTTGTACTGAGTATTAATAGCTACGAAAATATGAGTTTTGCTGGTCACAAGCTAGTCTGAGTTATTTCTAGTAATACTACTGTTATTGTTATTACAGTCGTGTTAATAATAATAATAATAAAAATAATGTTTAATAATCATATTATTATCATTATCATTATCATTATTATTATTATTATTATTATTATTATTATTATTATTATTATTATTATTATTATTATTATTATTATTATTACTAACATCAATATTATTATGGGCATTATTATTATAATTGCTGTTAATAAAATTAGAGGATTTATTTCTCGTCTGACTTTTAAAACTACATTAGGTATTAAACACCCCCATCCTATTACATTATTTAACTTCAAGACTAAATCATACATATAAGCTTACTATTGTAAAAATTTGCTCTAAAATGCTGCAATAAATATAATTTTTTTAAAACACCTGGGCCTGCACTCCTTAGAACTACTCACCACCGCCTATATAACAGAACAATTTACTTTTGGTAATAATAAATACACAAAAGCCTCTTAACCACAAACTTTCTTTAATTTACCCTTATGTACATTTCAGTTACAAAGTAACCATCATCTGAGGGATAACATACAAACACTATTGACTCAGTCTTTGTATGTTATCCCTCTGAGGATGGTTACTTTGTAACTGAAATGTACATAAGGGTAAATTAAAGAAAGTTTGTGGTTAAGAGGTTCTTGTGAATTTATTATTAAATTCAACCACAGTATATTCCTAATAAATAGTTACATTTGGTAATACATAAAGTAATCAAAGACAACTAAAATACTGGCATTAGTTTATTGTAACTTTTGAATGAAGTAAACTTTAATAGCTTTAAGGCGTCAGGTGGTTGTCAAACAAAGTCTTGGTTTCCTGCAGTTAGAAGGATTAAAACAGGTAGTTGTCAAAACTATTTAACATTTCCCTTCTACATTTTAGTTCCTTTTTAATTTAAATTAAAGGCCGGAATAAACTTAAATAAAGAAGATAGGTCGAATAACACTACAACTCAGAACTAGATTTAATTTGTAATGCGCTCAACTGGAAAAATTATTTACCCTTCCATCTTGAAATTATTTTATCCTCTCAAAAATACCCTACAAATATGTTAATAAAAATAATTCACAATTAAATATTATTTAATTTATTATAAATATATGGATTTTCACATTTTAACATCACTTCTAAATTCACTACCTTTAGTAATATATTGAAAACAATCTACACTTCTTTATTATGAATTTTCGTTTTGGGAATTACTTTTGTTTTGTTATTTTGCTCTATTACGGTTGTATTATGTTATTGAGTAACCGTTTTATTCATATGATAACATGAATTAGCTCATTATTTTTAACGTATATAAAAATAACAATTTTTGATTTGGGTGATCATAGCCATTAAGATATAAGTCTAGTAAGAGAGCACGTTCATATTATGTTTCACTGTATATAAACAATCATTAGGAAAACATTGACCATAAACAAAATTGGTGATCATGTTGGTTCTTTACCAGATGAATTGATAAAAAAAAGAGCATTTCAGGAATTATAACAACCATAGCATTATTATAAGTAATTTTTAATATTTTTCCGTGCGTAGCAAATAAAGAAATGAAATATAAATAAATCTGGAGCACGTGGTCGTAAACAAATTAGGAAAAGTATTTCATATATTCTTTCAAAGAAATTTTAAATTAAATTTCGTTTAGAAATAATGTTGGAGGTATAGCAGTGAGTGGAGCAATAAAATATCCAACAGAGATATTGTGTTTTTCCTCGCCTTTGCAACGATTTATTACACAAATATTTGTTCCTGGGCTCACTGTTTCTTTCACTCCATTAGGCGCACAAAATCAGCTGCACTGCCTCTTTCAGAGACTATATTATACGGAAAAGGAATGTTAAAAAATATTTTCATATATTTCTTTCAATCAAGCCTGAAACACAGTTAGAATCTACTAAAAAATTATTCTAGAAACTAACACACTCACACACATACACATTCACAATAATTATATATTATACTGGGCAGGTGAGGTTTTAAAAAAATTATAATTAAATAACACATTTAATTTAATACATGTTCATTTATTTCATTAAAAGTATAACTAATACTCCGAAATAACCACGACTCAGACAACTTTTTTTTCGCCCAAGAATTTGAGGGGGGATTTTGACCACGGTAAATAGATTTGCACCGGTCTCAACCTTGGGGACATTTGGGATTCCGCCCCTGTGGCTCCGGGAGTTCACATGTTATCCTTATAAAATTAAGCATGTGACCGAGAAACCCTTTGTCGCCTGAACATTTATGATTTTTATTTTGGGGGGCTAGCCATTCTGCCACAATAGCTCCTGGAGTTCCCATGTTATCCTTATAGAAATAACCATGGGCCCGATAGTAGTTCGAATAAGACTGAACATTTATGGTAAGTTAGTTAAAATACGATAATTTTCATTATTTAATACACATATAATTTATACGCATATTAATACACAATATATCTTATTGTACATATAAACTTCCATATCGCTCCAGTTATATGATGGTATCGGAGGAGAATTAGAAACATATTGTACATATATATATATATATATATATATATATATATAATACGTTTTCTTTTTTAATAATTTAAAACAACATAGGTTATTCAAATACAAGAATATTTATTAATTTATATCCTTTTTTTATTTAGTTTACTAATAGCTAGTTCTGTATCTATTATAATATTATTATTTATGTCTGTTTTTATATTGGTTTTATTGTTTTCAAGTAGTTTTATTTCGTTATTATTAAATCTAGTATTTGATAGATTAACTACATTAGGGTGAAAATTATGATATTTAATTTCAGGTACATCTTTTATTTGGTTTTCTAACTTCAAATTTTTAAGTTTTTTGTTTATTCTATTTATTTTTATATTTCTAATTTTATTTATAAATAAATTGATTTTATTATATTTTTCTTCCCATTTTAGGTTATGCATAATAGAAGCTAATTTTATATGTAGTTTATATAATTCAATCGTTAAAGTATTTTCCTTTGATACAAGTTTTTAATTTCATTCTTAACCCATAATTTTTCAGCTTGTTTACATGTTTTTTGAGCTATATTATTTTTGTTTTTTTATTGTAATTTTTGTGTATAATGGAATTATATTATTTATAATACATTGTTTATTAAAGTATATATTACAGTTTGTATTCATTAGTTGAATTTTACGTTTTTCAAATAAATTAATGTCTCTTGTTAAGGCAACATTACCATTATTAATAGAAATCACTTTAAAATACAGTATATTAGTATAAAATAGGCTGTATTATATTTTAAATATCTGTTTCTAGTTGTATATTATAAAATATTTGTTTGTTCCAGTATCAACTTGTAAAGATGAAAATCTTCAGTATAATTACTTTAGAAATGATAAAAATTATATATCTTGTGTTGTTTAAAATATCTTTTTCAAAT